>JAPZDZ010000002.1:233729-245343 GCA_029783805.1 Acanthurus tennentii | reverse complement strand
TATCTTTTTTGTGTGTGTGTGTGTGTGTGTGTGTGTGTGTATATATATATTTGTGTCTATATATATATATATATATATATATATATATACACACACACATATATATATATATAATTTTTTTTTGATGACAACAAACCAAGGAGAACATTAAGGATCAAATGTACAGGTGTTCATTCACCCCCGCCCCTCCTATTTACCTCTTGGTCCTTTCTATGCTTGTTTTATTCTGCTTTCTGTTTGGCATGTGTGTATGTTGCCATAGTATAATTTATTCTACCTATAGGAAGTATTAGATTAGTAAGAAATTTGTACCGGCATTTACTCCCCTCAGCCTCTTGGTGTGTCAACTGTATCACTGCCGAAAACTGTCTGTTCATTAAAGCTCTACAACTGGACCAAGACCACAGAGTTTTTCTGGATTGTTGCTCTTCATTAACAAACACTAAAGATGCGTAGTTTGTAGGCAGTAAAGTGGAAGAGTCCAGAAAATAATTTATTTTATAATTTATTCAGTTTATCAGTGTGTTTGTTCCTTATTCAGGAGCAGAGTTTTTGAAGATGGACTCGGGGGACAGCATTGCCATTGTTAAACTCTGGAAAGCATACTAACCAAATATGTATTTTGTATAATTTAAAGGAAATTAAGCTTAGGACAAATAGAGTATACCCAAAGTAAACAAAGTGGAGTCATGACAGAGTGCGCATGAGTTCCAAAAGGTTTTTTAAAAAAAGGCCTGGGCCATTGAAAAGAAAACTCCAGTCAGGGTGAGGATATTAATAAACTCTGCAGTGTTTTTGAGTCAAAATGTAAAATGGTGTTTTTAGTTTGCAACAATGTATTGTGAGCACCCATACATTATGTTCACCCCACGTTGTTATCTCCCTTATTCACATGAGGTGAGAGCTGTTGCTAACTCTGCTGACATAGCTTTTTTATATTTACACATAAATATACAGTTACTGTTTCACTATATTGATGAGCAGAGGTCTTAAAACACTCTCTACCCCCCAACTTTATGGGTTTTGGACAAGAACCAGTCAAATCTCTAGTTGCATTTAACCTGCTGGTAATGGCTTCTTTTCACATCTGATTGGCTAAAATAGCTTTAACGGTACATAACAGTGCTTAAGTTGTGCTTTTTGCATTTTCATTTCCATGAGATTTATTTAAACATATGTAGATGTGATAAATTTAAGAAGAAGACAGAGGGGGAAACTTTAAAAAAATACCACTTTCTCACTAATATTGTTTTAGTTCCTCAACCACAAAACAAAATTCCAATGCAAGCCTAGTCACACTGTGGCATTTTAGATTCAAACAAATTATACAAGAAAAAACAGACAAAAGTGGTAGATATATTGAGACCACCTAAACCAAAAGGCAATAAAAAAAATTGGGGATCCTTCACCAACTGGGGAAATATGTTGTCATAACCCTAAGTCAGCCACTACTGGGAAAAATCCCGGCAAAAAAAATAAACAAGAACAATTGCAATAGTTGTAGAAAAAAAATAGTATTCAGTCATTTAATTTTGTACCAGTTTTCATGATAATGTAGATTGGTTATGTTGACTGTGTTAAATAAGTCAAGTTTATACAGAAGTGGCAGTAGTAGCTACAAGATCAACAAACCCCAAACAAAGGACAATACAAAACAGTGTCAAACTCAAATACTGTGATTCATCCTTTAAAAAACAAATGGGAAAAAATCAAAATGAAAAATTTTAAACAACTGACTGTAAAGCTGGTCTAAAAGAATTAGCTGACGTGGTATTGCTTGAAAGGCTGTCCATCCTCATATTGAGAGTTTCAAGGGCCATGCTGCTGCTTTTGTTTTTGTTTTATTTTCAGCATATTTATTATAAATTATGTTACACATTCCTTTAATGCAACCAATTATATAAAAATTATCATAATATTTAAATTTTTTTAGTACGACAGATTTCATGCACCTGAGAGTTGCTTGAAACAGGTAATCCATTTAAATATCGCATATATATGTCTATTTTGTCTCTTGTTGATTTTATTCTTCCATTTCACTCCAGCTGAGGTTGTATTTATGCAGATATTTGTGTCAACGAGATTATTACAGTGAGTTATCAGCTATAGTTAACTATCGCTCTTTCCACCATAACACAGACAGAATTGTGTGAATGTGAGTGTAACACAAAGTTTTAAAATTAGATTCAATGTAGAAAACAGGCAATTATAATGGAAATGCAGTTGACTGTGCTCACATACTTTACTGCATTCTACAGAACATGCACTACACATGCAACATAAGCAGAACAGAGTCCAGCTTTTAAGTTTGTCTAAGGTCACCACCAGGAATATGCAATATCCTAACGGTTCCACTTGAAAAGCCATTTATGTTTATAAGTAACAGCATTTATGATGCATGGCCTGAATATAACAAGCAGAGGATGCAGCATGATGTAGGTTTAGGTGGATGTTCACATGGAACTTTGTGAGATATGACTGGTGGTGGTGCCAAGGAGGAAACGAACTGCAAAGACAGCAAAGGCATATACTGTGAAGTGTTGAATACATGAAACTGTGACATCCAGAGGAGCAGAAGAGTTGATTCCAGTGAAAGTTAGGGCAGAGGAAAGTACAGTGCTGTAGGGAATAGAAGTCAGGTGTTTGGGTAGAGGTGAGAGGATGTTAGCCATCCCCTGTGTGTACTGTCTGTACTTTCATTTTATGATTACATGCAACTCTGATTCAGATTGATTTGATGACATAGAGCAGCAAATGTTATGAAGATAAGCCCCTGGCAAAGTTAATTTCATATTGCATTGATGACATAAACTCTGATCACAATCAAAGTGCCCTCTGATAATCCATGACTCTTAAGGCCTTAAAGGCTTTGACAACTCCAGTGATGAAGATAGTAGAAATCTTTTGTAAAGGCTGAACAGAGTTAGAGCAGACCTGACAAACAGGCAATTTTTAGGATAGTGCAATATGCCACTCACAGAGCACTGAATCCAGGAGCAGAAGGATCCCCTTCAGCAAAATATAGTTTTTTAACTGTCTTAACATGTCATTAACAAACATGACAGAAAGCTGTTCATGTCAGCTTATATATGTGTAATCTCAACCACATCACTTTGATATATTTGTAAAAATGTTGTAATACATATTATGTACAAATTTTATCATGGATTTAGTGAAGAGATCAAAAAATCCAAGGTAAACAATTTTTTGAAAAACTGTAATAACAACTTTAATCATAATGACAATATTGATAATTTGCAGTCAGCATGACTGTTTTAACTCTGAATGAAAGCAAAAATAGCAACAGGAATTCAGTGAGTATAGAATGTGTCTGTAGACCCCAACAAATCCCCCCACCCCCCACCCCCCCCACACACACAACAGCATGTTTTAGGGTACTACGCACTAGAAGTAGTGCTGTGTCAAACACTCAACATTGACACAATGAAAGCACTTACAGAGCCTAACATCTCCTTAAATCCCATAATTACTCGAGGATACATTATGTACCTGGGCCCCAGTTGTCTGATCACCACAGTGAGGGGATTGCACCGTCTACAATCAGCTTACAGGAGACAGATTGTTATGATTGGCTAATAATATCAGGTTGTAAGTAGTGTGCTTAAGCAGTGTGAAACAGACACGGGAAATAAATTGTAAGATCCCTCTCTTTCTCCTCCCCAGCTGCTGTTGTTCCTGTCGTTCCATCTTTTATTTACCTTGCAGATTTTTCATTTTCTCTGACAACAAAAAGAAAGTACCCCCCCCCCATCACCTTCCTTGTCTTTTATTTAGTGTCAGGGTTTTCCTCAAGTCTGGGGTCTTTTATGTCTTATCAGAGTAGTCCTTTGAATGTACCGATTACTGAGCTCTGTAGAAACCTCTGTTGTTTCTTGCTACGCTCTCAGACCCTGCCCCCTCACTCCCAACACCCCACTCATTCTAATCTCCTCACCACAGTAGCTCTTTGAAATTAAGCTGGGAGGAAGCTAGGTGTCTTAGTAACCTCTCTGCTCCTTCACCAGGCCCTCAATCAGCTTCACTGCTAAAAAAAAAAAAAAAAAATTCTGCATGTCTGAGTCAACATGTCTGAGCTGACACTGGAAACCTTGCATTTAAAGGGGAACATCTCTGGTAACCAATTGACTCCACAATGCAAAAAACATGCAGAAAAACGTATGGATTATTTTGACTTTTATGATTCTCATTAATATTGCAACCATTTCACACCAGTAAATATGGCCATATGGTAATCAGGTAATGGCAATATATATTGAAGAACACCTATTTATTTAGCAGCAGTGATCTTCTCACGGACAATGAAGATGAATGAAGATAAATGTCCAGACATGATCTCAGAGATGTTAACATCACACATCATATGATATTATAGCATTTTTGATTTTATTATAAGATGAACCTTTTTAAATATATCCATCAAAGTGTGCATATGATCATTAAGTACATTTTAAAATATCTCTTTGTGTTATTTAAAGTTTAGAGTAATATTGTAGGAATATGATGATGACAAGGAAAAAAGAGTGAGAGAAAAGCATGACAAATAAATACACAGTGCCATGCCTGAACCCGCTGAAGTCCCGCTGTTATCTTTACAAAAATTTAAAAAAATAAAAATTACAGCATCATCTTATTGTTTTGATAATTCACACTAGGGAGTTCTCATTTCATGCTGGATTATACATCGGTTGCAGAAGTTGTTAAAAGTAATCACACAATAGAAAGCTAGAAAAAATGTTGTTATTACCTAGAGTTTTCCTACCTGGAAGTCAGCAGATTCTGCTAATATAAACCGCAGTCAGACCTGGGTCTGCAGCTGGGTTCTGAACTTAAAAAAATTAAAAGTGGCATTGATGAAAACTAACTGTGAAGAAGAGCAGAAGGCAGTGTCTTAGTTGGAAGCTGCAGGACCTTCACACTGGGGAAATGTTGGCTAAGTTTGTGTAGTTGATGAACAGTGAGCTGTGAAAGTAAGCTTTTCCCATACATATTACATATATACATGTTCCTTGTCAGCTTGGCTTTACTCAGTTCGACTTAGCAAGAATTTGTATTTTACTTAAAACAGGGCAGAGTCCATTGCCATTTTTGCTGCAAATGTTTTTTCTATCGCATGCACATTACAGAATTTGTGAACCTGTTGGTGAGCTGTGGAGGTGAGCTGTCTGCCAAGGTTCAGTATTAGCCTGTTGTTTGCAGCTCTTCATCTAACACCTTACTGGCTGTTTCTGTTTGTACCCTTCCTCTCTGCATTTTCAGAACATTTGAGCCCAGTCCACATGTACACAGGTACTTTACAAAACAGGGTTTTTCTTTCTTCTTTCTCAAAAAAATCCTATCCACAAAAGCAACATCTTGAATAAATCTCTCTGAAAAAGCAAAAACATGCTAAACCAAGGTGAAGAGATATAACTCTTACCCTAAAGCAATGCTGGCTTAGCACAAGAAATAGCTATAAATGGTAGACTAACAGCATCTGGAGTTTTGAACCTTTTTCCCCAAAACTGTAACTTTGGAGGGGAGCTGTTACGCCATAAAAATTGGAACATTATATTTTCATTTACTGTAATAATTTATTGTTATAAGAGTTATATAGTTAATTGTTAAAAAAATAAAAGTATTTGGTCATAATGTCTTAATGATGCTGTTTTATTTTTATGGCGTGGCAGCAATATGATGCCGTAGGTTGTTGTGTTGTGCCAGTGTTGGATTATCCGTGCATTTTTACATGACTGTCACTAAATGTAGTGAAAGAGTAACCTTGCATTAATGTCAAATTTTTTACTAGCGTAAAACTGTGTGTTGACAAAAGCACAAAAATGCAGACAACATCCCATTTTGGTGTAATTTATTGCTTATAAAACTCTGCATGAGGACAGAGGAAACAGCAGACTTCTGAACTTTACTTTGGGTGAAAGAACTCTGCTCCTATTTCGTGAGTAGTATTGCTTTGACATTGTCTGTTTCATTGTTTTGCTGACCATATACTGATTCATAGCTTGTTTGGATAACTTTCTTAGTAATATATTACCTGAAATCAATTTTGGTCAATATTATTACTCACAGGAAATTATATACAAATTTCCATCACAAACTTGGTGACGAGGATGGGATTTAACGTGTGATCTGGACTATGACAGAAGGACAGAAGTTGCCATGTGTTTAGTGAAAGCTCCACAAAGGGCAAAAAGCTGTCGTTGCTCCAGCGGAGCCAGCATTACTGATCTAATCTAGTGAAAGAATTCACGGAATATATAGTAAGAAAGTCTAGTTTGTTGAACGGACAGAGTCATAGCCAAGGATTGTTAAGGAAAATATCTCAGAGCTATAGAGTTGTTGAAACATGTCAAAGTCATTTCTGTAGTATTATTCCTGTGTTTTATGGATTTGGTAAATCTTAGTTGTTTACTGGTGCACCAGCAGTTTAATACATTCATGCTTACCCATAACAGCCCTCATCGAACTGTTGGTTTGCTTGCATTTTTTAACTCTGGTAATCTCCTGCAGATCTGTTCAGACCATGTGAACAGAGGCCAAATATATACCTCTTTATTAGGAAAGACAGTTCCTGCGTGACTTTAAAGAGTGGAACTGTGAAGAAAAAAGCCAGCTGCTTGTCTAATTTTGTTATGCTTGTTTGTTTTTGGACAAACTGGGTTTGTCTAATTATTATAATTTTTTGTTTAGTTTTATATAATGGGTTCATCATTGCTATAAGTTATACAACAATTCTATTTATCCTCTATTAAAGGTGATGATTGTCATAAAATCCCATAAATTATTTGTTTATTCATTTATTTTTTGTGCATAGCATCTATATTCAGAAGACAACTTTTGGTTGTCTTTAACTCTCACAACAAGAGTTCAAGAAAACCCAGATTTAATTTTTTTCTTTCTTCAGCCTGGAAACAAAAAGACCACCACAGAATATTCTCTGGAGCTGAACATGTTGTGGAGACATCTTTTGTTGAGGGTTTAGAAACACACTTGCATCTCCCAGTTATCTCCCCTGTGTCTTGTAAGCCCTGGAAAGAAAAAGAAAGCTACATCCCGTTATCTCTTCTTTTTCAGTTTTATGTCTGTGTTTCTTACTCCTACTCTCTCTCTCTCTCTCTCTCTCTCTCTCTCTCTCTAAGATTGTTTAAATCTTTAAAGTAACCAACTAAGTTATATCCTTTTTTAATGTCAAGCCTTTTTTACTTTTACTGTTAAGTGTTCTGCAAAATGAAGAGAGCTAAGCTAAGTCACACTCACATTTACACCCACACACACACAAGTTCTTAAAAACATGTCCATCTCTTTGTGCGTCCTCCCTTTGCCCTAAGTCCCCTACACATTCTAGTAGCAAAGCAGTGGTACTTGAGACTCCGCTTGCTTTCTTGCCAAGATCAGCAGAGGCCTGACTTCCTGACTTACATGTGTAAGCAGCCATAGTCAATGCGCACTTCAGCCATCAGGGACAGGATTGTGGATTCTCTCGATTAAACCACTACAATAGAGGGGCAATAAGAACAGGATTGTTGGTTTGCAACTCTGCAATATCCAATATATGAAGGATGTTTAAAGCAACGACAGCTCCTGCCAGTTTTATTATGGAGAAGTCACCTCTCCTGCATGCTCTCTCTCTCTCTCTCTCTCTCTCCCTCTTTCATTATTTGTGGCATAAATCTGGTAGGTTAAAATCTACACTTGTGTCTATCTATTCAACTGCAGTCCTTTTGCAAAAACAAAATAAATGCAATGCAAGTTAAAAGTTCAGCATGAGTTGGAACAAAAAGGGTGCCGGTATTCTTAATAAGGTACACACAGAAACGTTAGTCTTCATTGCCCTCTAGTGGTCAAGAGTAACAACAAGTCCTATCACTTTGAGTGTAACTAAAATAAAGGATTATGGATTGCCCATACCAAAATTTATCGAGTACCTAAGAAACCCTCTGAGGTTGTGAGCTTCGCCAGCGAAGTTTAGCAGGATTGTATTAAATTAATGATATACTTAGATTAATAAGATCACAATTTTGGATCGTTCAGGCATTGAAAAAAGTTTTCGACAGAGGCCTTGTCCTTTACCTTTTTCAGTGGGTCCATTACCAAAGAAAATTAGATTTTTAAAATTACCTTTATTAATTAAAACATTAAATTTAGCCACACAAAAGTTGAATACCCACTCATCCTTTCATAAGAAACTATTCGCGTTGTTAGCATAGGTTAATAACTTTGAACTTTGAACTTTCAGTGAGTTTATCTTTCAGGGAGGTACAGAGAGATCGCCAGCATAAACACGGAATGACTCTCTATATCCTGTGGGTTTAAGCATAATTTGCTTTGAAATCAACTTTTTTTGTTGGATGGCACACCAGTTTGATGTTCAGGAGGGGGTTTGAATGATTCAAGACAGCAATAAGCTATTTTATTACTGGCCTGAATCATAAAAGGCAGCCCTTTTATGACATGTAGTGGTATTCATCCTGAATTCATCCTGAACCCCCAAAGCTACTAACAAGCTGTAGGTACAGTAACTTTAGTCTGACACATATTACAGGAGATGTAATCAAGTTTTAAAAGTCTTCCAAAAAAAAAAAATTACATGGTGTCACACAATAGAAAACAGCTCTTTGCTCTGCCACTCTACT
Source organism: Acanthurus tennentii (assembly GCA_029783805.1). Lineage (NCBI taxonomy): Eukaryota > Metazoa > Chordata > Actinopteri > Acanthuriformes > Acanthuridae > Acanthurus > Acanthurus tennentii. Next base: position 236,695 of record JAPZDZ010000002.1, on the reverse strand, counting down.
GTGCTGCATGTATCACTCATCAAATAAAAGACAGCACATGCAATTTTCATCCAATATACATATATACATTTGTTTTTTTGACATCTTATCTATTACTTATATCCTATACAATGAACTGATGAATGACTATGAACTATGCATTTTGCATTCATCTTAAATGATCTTTAACTTCTATTCTCACATTAGTGGAGGGGAAACCTCAGTGTCAGTAGGCTCTTATGTTGGAAAAGGGTCCAGATCCAGATGAGTCAGGGGCGGAGGCGCATTTCCAGGATGAACCAGTGCATTATCAGACAAGGCTGTGTAGCTGTTTGTGAGACTTGTATAAGAGAGCAAAGGAGCTTCATCAAAGTTTCTTCTGTGACCACAGATTACCACCTCTGTCCAAGAAGACTAATGGGTGGCCGTCAAATAGGAGGAAGGTCATGGACAGGTGGAGGGATCCCACAGAGCAAAAATGAAAGCTACTGTCTTTTTAGGCTGCCCTGACGGCACATTTTTGGAGCTGGTCAGAGGTGTCTTCTTCAGGTGATCAGAAGGCCCCAGAATGTTCAACTTTAGATCAGCTAACATTTTGTTTGTGTTCTTTAGTTATAGATAGTCTGCACATGGCATAGTTTCTATAACTGTGTATGTTGGCCTAACCACCTAACTAAATGTCAGCCATGCATAATCCTAAACCGTATTTGAGGACAGTTAGGGAGTTCATGTAAAAACAGCAGCAACTGGCACAGAAAGTAAAAGACAGTAGACAGTAAAACAGCTAAGATTTATTCTGATTAATGCATTGAAAACTTTTAAAATCTATTTTAAAAATGACTGACAATGCTAAAAAACAAGCCAAGGCTGCTATCTTACAACTTTTGCATTTCACTGATTGACATTTATTTTTAAACTGCTTATTATTAACACTGACTACAGGCAGATTACATGTTTATTGTTGAACCTGGACCAGATATATTCTTAAAATTCACTGGATTCTAGAGACTAGAGGCATGTGTTAGAAAGTAGATTATAGATGTCACTGTTTGGAGACCTGGTCTGTTTATACAGTACAATTGTACCGATAAATAATACAGTTGGTTTTTATTTGTCTAACAATGGTTGATATATATGCACTATATGCACATGTACTATCAAATCCTAGCAGTTTGTTTATGTTAAAAGATAAAGTAACCCTCTTTATTCAGTTTGATTCTCAATGTTAACGCAATAGGGATTTTTAATAATCACTGGTGCACATTAGCCTTTAAAATCCTAAGCTTTGTCATGCAGTATTATAAACAGACCATAACAACCAGAAGAGACTTGAAATGTACTTAAAAAACTGATTTGGGAGCATGTCTGAAAATTAAAAAAAGTAGGTTGAATGATCTGACTCCATGATACTCGGCTCGCAAGAGATGATCTGGGTCAAAAACAGCCCTGAGTTACCTTTAGGGTTAGCTTTATCAGGTTGACTTTGTGCTGTTGCAGTGATATTTCTTATATGAGCATTTCGGTTCCTTTCTGTTTACTGATTATCCCAAATACATTGCCTTTAACAGTTATCTAATGAGATTATTCATTATTTTATTTCCTTATTTTTCATTAATTGTCTTGATTGTCATAATTGTCTCTTTCTTTCTTTAATATATATATAGTCTTTCAGGAGGTCTTCCATGACCATCATTTTCATACACAAAGAAACTACAGAAATACAACAGAAATTTAGAGGCTCGGACATCTGTCTCTTTATTCTATATGAAATAACATCAGAATTTCAATATTTATAATTATATAATTAAATATAATTATATTTTTCACTGTGGACTTTAAGGCAGCAGAGCAAAACTGACATTACCAGTAATATTAGCCTCCAGTTCAGCCTTGTTTTTTCTAATGCTTTTTAGCTAACATTTAATATTGTGTACTAAACTTTATTTCTTATACAGCTCAGATTCAGTATGTATTATGCCAATACAGAGACTTTCTTAAGCAGCGGCACTAAAAATATTCAGCACGTTTGAGGATCTGCATAGGAACTAAATCCTCTCCATTGTCCTTGTGAGCTGTCTTGAGAATGGTGAATATCTTAGCTCTAACCGACCTGCCTTTGGGAAGGAAGGCAATTACAGTGGGATTTCATGTACACCACAGCTCAGGATTACAAAAGCCTTGTATCAGGATGGTGCGACCCCACCCTCCATTGTGACTCCTTAGGAGGTATCCGCTGTCTCCAGGTGGGATGAGAAAACTCCAGACCTGGGAGGTAAATTTAATTTTTGAAGATCACAGGCCTTTATGATAATCACTACCATTCCAGCAGTGGACCATGAGAAATTTTAAGAGACAGGATTACCAGGGTTTAGTGACTCAATTTCAAAAAAAGGAAAAGATTAATTTAAGGGTTATAGTACAGGAGATGATAGAAGAGAAAACAATGGCTATGTTAATTTTCCTAACCTCCATCTGTAGTGATGACCCCGTCCACACATTGTATTCTGTGTTTCAAAAATGTACCACACAAAATCATTTTGAATTACAGCCAATATGTTTCAACTAAATCTCCTCTTCAATGCTAAGACTACAGAGTCAAATCTTTGAATACTGAGTATACAGACAAATATGGAGCCGCTGAAATAGCACATCAACAAGCAAAGGCAACAGTGACAGTGCATGTTAATGTTGCTATGTGCAGGCCCACTGAATAGGTGGAGGTTAGAGAACTGCCCTGTGAGCAGCATTTTATGACAACATTAAAAATGAAAAATATAGTTATGAAAGGGAGAAAAAATAAATTGGAAGCTAGACAAAAAAAAAAAAAAAAATAGGGATGGCTCAATACTACTTTTTCACATCCGATACCGATACTGGTACTGCAGCCTTGAGGATCGGCCAAAACGATCGGATACCGATCCGATTCTTTTTGTCTCTCTAAAAGTTGTTAATAATACGTGGATGTAATTTGCTTGATACTGACATCT
>JAPZDZ010000002.1:206183-220520 GCA_029783805.1 Acanthurus tennentii | reverse complement strand
GAGTCAGAGTCAGAGTCAGAGTCAGGAGTTGTACAGCCTGATGGCCACCGGCAGGAATGATTTCCTGTGGCGCTCCGTGGTGCTTTTTGCTGTTATTAGCCTTGTACTGAACGAACTCCTGTAACTGACCAGCACATTGTGGAGTGGGTGGGACACATTGTCCAAGATGACATGTAGTTTGGACAGCATCCCCCTCTCAGTCACCTCCGTCAGAGAGTCCAGCTCCACTCCCACAACATCACTGGCTCTATGGATCAGTCTGCTTAGTCTGTTGGTGTCAGCTACCCTCAGCCTGCTGCCCCAGCACACCACAGCATACAGGATAGCACTTGCTACCACACACTTGTAGAACAGAAAGTAGAGTGGACTCTGGCTTTTCCTGTAGAGGGTGTCAGTGTTCTTAACCCAGTCCAGTTTATTGTCCATGTGAACTCCAAGATATTTATAATCTTCAACAATGTCCACATTGACCCCCTGGATGGAAACAGGGGTCACCGGCACCTTAGTCTTACTCAGGTCCACAGCCAGTTCCTTGGTCTTTGTCACATTGAGCTGCAGGTGGTTCAGCTCGCACCATGTGACAAAGTTGTTCACAGCAGCCCTGTACTCAGCCTCATCACCCCCCGCTGATACATCCAACCCCTGCAGAGTCATCCGAGAACTTCTGGAGATGACAGGTCTCAGTGCAGTAGCTGTAGTCCATGGTGTAGAGGGTGAAGAGAAAGGGAGAGAGGACAGTCCCCTGTGGAGCCCCAGTGTTGTTGACCATGCTGTCTGACACACAGTGTCACAGGCGCACAAACTGTGGTCTGCCAGACAGATAGTCCACAATCCAGGACACAAGGAGGGAATCCACCTGCATCGCTGTCATCTTCTCACCCAGTAGAGCCGAACTGATGTTGTTGAATGCACTGGAGAAGTCAAAAAATATGACTCTCATAGTGCTCGCTGGCTCGTCCAGGTGGGTGTAGACACGGTTGAGCAGGAAGATGATGGCATCCTCAACTCTGAGTTTGGGCTGGTAGGCGAACTGTAGTGGGTCCAAGTGTGATAAGACCAGGGGCCGGAGCTGCTCCAAGACAAGTCTCTCCAGAGTCTTCATGATGTGGGAGGTCAGCGCCACAGGTCTGTAGTCCTATGAGCCACAGGGACGCGGCGTCTTTGGCACAGGAACGAGGCAGGACATCTTCCACAGCACTCTCTGTAGACTCAGGCTCATGCTGAAGATATGATGGAGTACTTCACAGAGCTGGGTGGCACAGGCTTTGAGCACCCTGGGGCTCACACCATTAGGACCCGCTGCCTTGCCTGAGTGGAGTCTCGCCAGCTGTCTCTTCACATCGTCAAATGTGATGTTCACTGCAGAGGTGACCAGTAGAGGGGAAGGGTCGAGTCTCTCTGTTGTGGGGTGAAGTGTGTCTGGAAACCAGGAGAGGTTGTGTGAAGATGGCTCTCAGAAGGGGGAGGGAAGGAAAGTAGGCAGCCATCAGTGGTGTTGATGGTGGTGTCAGCAGGGGGGGCAGTAGCCACAGTGTCAAATCTGTTGAAAAACAGGTTGAGTTCATTGGCCCTGTCCACGCTGCCTTCAACTTCTCTGTTGCCAGCTAACCTGAAACCAATGATGGTCCTCATCCCTCTCCAGACCTCTCTGATGTTGTTCTGCTGAAGCCTCAACTCCAGCTTTCTCCTGTACTCCTCCTTAGCCACTGTGATCCTGACCTTCAAGTGTCTCTGTATCATTCTCACCTCCTCCCTGTTGCCATCTCTGAAGGCCCTCTTCTTCCCGTTCAGGATGGCTTTGATGGCCCACTTCTTGTTGTTTTGGTAACAATGAACAGTCTCAGTTGGAACAATGGAGTCCACACAGAAGTTTATGTAGTCAATAATGCACTCCGTGAGCTCATCAATGTCCTCTCCATTTGGCTTACAGAGTGCCTGCCAGTCTGTGGTCTCAAAACATCTCTTCAGTGTCTCATAAGCCCCCTCTGACCATCTCCTCACTGTCCTCGTGGTCACAGGCCAAATCTTCACCAGGGGCACATAACAGGGGCTGAGGTGCACTTCATAGTTGAAGTATGAGTTGAAACTCTAAGCATAGATATGTTGAATAGCCACCTTGGGTTGGATTTAGTTTTTTGTTCATTTTGAAGCTGATTGGAACATACTCCGATATGATCGGAATTGCTCAATTAATGTAGTCAATTCATAATGGACTATTATAAAGGAAGGAAAATAAGATTGTGTTTTCCCTTGATAATGGGTTTAGTAGATTCAAGTATTACCAAGGCCAAGAACCATGGTGATTTTCTATGTCGAGTGCCAGTTTAAGTACTAGGTTGTTGATCCTCTGTTGGGTTCAAAATTATGTTGAAGTTGCCACCTTACATAACAATTGATGTTAAAAAATCTCATAATGTTGTAAAAAAGTCAGGATAGAATGTGGACTCTTTTATACTGGGCCACAGACACTTGCTGTTATGTTGATGTTATAGATTGTTCCATGAATAATGACCTAGCATCATTCGGGGTCAGTTATGGTAAGTTGGTGGATTAGTGTTTTTATTTATTGAAATTGAGACACCTCTTTTTTAATGTGTCAAAATACATCTGATTGAAAATATTTTTGCCTTTCTGTGTTCACTGTTTGATCATTTAGTGACTTGTAGCAAACACATCAGCTTTTGATTGGGGCCTGAACACGTGGTGCAGTAACCCTATTGTTTTTCAAAAAATTCTTTTTCATCCTCTTCTTCATCTTCCCTTTTTTTATTTCTTCTCAAAAATGAATTGGCTTTTTTGACCGAAGGTGCCCAAAAACTCATTAAACTTGGTAGAAAATTCAGTCACTGTGAAAATTTGCATATTTCATGGGTTTTGTCATGGGGGGTGTAAAATGGCTCATTAGCACCCTTTAAAATGCAGCCCTTTGGACCAGTTTTGCCTAATATACCAAATTTGCCTCACATATGTATCTGACCCAGATCTACAAAAAAGTCTCTTTGGACATGTACCATTTCGGATTGTATGGACAGTTTTAGCTATTTTTGGCAATTTTGCTCATGTCGTATTTAAATGAACTACTCAAACTACCCCTACTACAAATTTTGTCAGACTGACATGGAATTTGTTTTATATATTCACAAGATTAAATGCATTTAATCTCGTGAATCAATCAAGTAGCCCTCGCAGTGTGTTTCACCTAAATTTGGTAGGCACATATATATTGTCAAGAGGTACAGAAAAGCCTCTTGGAGCCATGACCTAAACACAACAGTAAGTCAGCCATTTTGTACCTACTTTGCAGTAGGCGATTTCCACGTGTGGCATTTTACTCCTCCCAAAGATTTAATCAGACTTAATTGAAATTAGGTTTTTCCATTCCAATGTAATCAAAATCTTTTGTTTTTGATTAGCGGTGTGCCTGTGGTGTAGCAGCCATTTTGAGCATTTCACCATGAAAAAAGAAATGCTTGTAAGTTTAATGTATATTGTTTGGTATGCACCAAATTTCACACGTGTGATAAGAGTACCGGCTTGAACACATTAACATGTCACAATCATGTCATAGTAAGAGCGCCACCTACTGGCAACAGGAAATCACATGTTTTAGACTTTCATGTACATTTCCTAGCAAGTTGATCAAATCCACCTTAACTTTGATCAGATGAGCCGAAACACTTGATGATGATTTTTTGTGATTCCTGCTCTTGCACATTAAATGATGTAACCATTTAGGCGCAGTCAAGTTTCATGTTACACCATGACACAGATAGTTATATCAACTTCACTGTTACTTTTCCAATCTGTCCCAAATTTCACATGATCATTGAGAATTCCTTTCTCAAGAAAGTGACATGCCAATTGGGAGAAACACAATCTGCACCCCTTGCTGGCCTTTAGAATAAGAGAAGGCATTTGTTTTAAACAAAAACAGACTAACGATAAAACACATAAAAACACTGTGCAGAAAATGGATTCCAGGTTCTTGGCAAAGGGTTGATGTCTGTGCATCCATCCAATAGCTTTATTCACTTATCCTGGAGAGTCATGGGTGGAACTGGAGCTGATCCAGCTGGCTTTGGGTTGGCAGTCTGTCATGGGATTGAAACATAAAGGGCAGTCAGTAATCCATGCTTACATTCATACCTACAGGATCATACCTACAGAAGATTTATGTTCACTACTTTTTCACACAAGTATAAGGAATGCTGTTTTTATTGTGAAATGTCAAAAGAAATATTTAGTCCTTTTGATAGTGCCTAGTCCCTGCTCAAAATGGTTTTGACCCTGGTTGCAATACAATGTTTTTGTTCACACAGGATGTAGCTTTTTTTGTTTGTTAGTTTTGATTTTTAGCTCTTGGCTGAGGAGCTCCACTATGGCTGCACGAAAGTCCCTCTAGTTAAGTCTTATAGTCAGGCTTCACAGTGGAACAATTCTTTGTACTTGCCAAAATATTTCACAGAGACATATCTTATTTATGCCCAAGACCTCAGATTTTAGAAACTTATGCATCTGCTATGAAGTTTGTACTACCTGTAAGCCAAAATGACACTCAGGGTAGCTTTCATCAGCCATTTTGTGCCAGTTTGGCAGAATCATTAAGGTGGGATCCGTGGCTCTCGTTTACCATCTAGTGGCTGTGGGAAAGTACTGACACCAAGGAGCTAGGTACCATATATATTTCTCCTACTTGGATGAACTTGTTAATACTCGAATTAGTCCTAAATACCCTTGCATGATCCTCAAATGAGTCATAGGATTAAGTTTTACCACTCTTCAGTGTATAAATTGACTAAATATCCATTATGTTTATTGCTATTTAATTCATTTCACAGGTAAATCTAATTTGTAACATTGTATAAAGGTATAAAGGTATATATATTAAAAAATCAGATTTTGAGTGTTTTTTCATCACATTTTCAATTACAGCTGTAGTCAAAGTATAGGAGTAACCATTCCAATGCATCATTATCTACATCTTGGTTAATAAAGTTGATTCTGCCTTCTAATTTGACATTTTATACTAGGGGTAGACAAGACTTTATATCCCTTTCTGCTCTTGAGTGGTTATATAATTTTTTTTTAATAGCAATGGATCTGTATTCCTTAGCTTCCCAACTATCAAAGCTGACCACAAACATGCAAGAGAGCCTTATAATGAAATAATTTTTCCTGTTATGTTTTGGGTATTTTTTAGCACTTTTTGCTCAGACTATTGCTGTGGCTTAAGAGATTAAAACACCATGTTTTCCCACAAAATGTAGTTTTATTATACATGCACAAGGTTTTGCTATGTCAGATTCAGCTTTAGTAACGCAGATGATTGGCCTTTTGGGGAAAAGGGACGGGATCAGTCATACTATACTGACCAGCTATGCGTCTTTCTGATTAACAGGTCCAGGCCATCAATGAGTCCAGCCGGTTTGAGGCAGAGATTCGCCAGGAGCAGGAGGCCAAGAAGAAACAGGCCGAGGAGCAGAAACAGAGGCGTGCTGCTTTCAAAGAACTGCAGTCAGCCTTCAAGTGACTTTCTGTCTCTTCTCTCAGGACCCAACGCTCTCTGTGCTGCACTTATGCTGTCAGTTCGTCAATGTCTGTGTTTGTATGCTTTATGTATGTCAAGACAGCTGTAGTCCTGAGTAAAACACCGACTAAAAGTGTCTCACGCTGATCACTAATCTACAGTACAATGAACTGAATACCTAATAAAAAAAACATTGTTTATGCAGATAACAGATAAAAAAAATAAGTCAATCTATTGATTTAGCCCTGTAGCTCAGAAACAGTTTCATTCATCAGACGTAAACATTTAACGCAAGTTTAGTGCAACTACAATAGGACTACTAGTAAAACTGTCTTTACTAAGCTCAATGAACGAATAGATGAATCTTATAGTCACCGTCCACCCAACATTGAATGGATATTTTTTCCCAATATCAATTCTGTGGTTCTCTATGTCAGCATAGTGAGGGTGCTGATGCACAAGGCTCTAGCAGAAAATGGTTAAAATGATTAACATCATGAGAACTTTTTAGAGTAGTTAAATCCTGCCTCATAGTTTTACTCTTCTGCAATGTTCTGGCGTCTGTTAAACCTTCAGACTTGTTGGTCCATCACTGTAATCAGCATTCCTTAATGGTATGCTCTTGTCTCACTGCACCTGACACAAGCAAACTCAAGAACAGTGAGGACCTGTTGTGTCTGGAGCTTAAATCAGTCAGCTTTAGCTAAAATGACCCAGTATCCAGTTCTTGGTATTTGTGTAGACAAGTGATGAAGGCACTTGTTTTACTGCATCAGCTGAAATGTCAGTCAGCCTGTCTGGGCTATATTTGTCTTTACTCATTCCATCACTCATATTAAGTCACAGTGACATTTGCAGATGTATAATCCATCTGTCACAAAAATTCACTAAGGTGTTAAACGTTGAACAAATAGCTGAGCTCTACATTTTTACTGTCAGCTCTTATTTTTGTACGATGGGGTTTGGGTGGGTATTGAGTGGAATTTGATGGTTGTGTTTGGGATGGTTTTTGTGGTCATTCCTCAGCACAATGTTTTTCATGGGCCCTCTAAAGTACAGACAGCTTTAAAAAAAAGTTTGTTTTTGTTTTTGAGCTTTTTTTTTTAAAACATTAGTCTTTCCTTTGTAGTTTCAACCATCATTCCCATCTTCTCTGTTAACATGCTAATCATCTGTTTGAGTGCTTAGATCTAAGGATGTTGTGACTTTGCTGTGGACTCAGTAATCAGTAACCTGGGTATGAAAGTTGAACATCCACGTGGTCCAGGAACTACATCCCTCCAGTTTTATGTGTTTTCAATAGCTGAACATAAGAACAAACTTTTAGCTTGTGTTCATTTTAGTTTTCATCTTCAGGTGAGTAGATTAGTGATTTAAACTCACATATCCAGAGCTCAACATTAAAGTGAGTGAGTAAAATTTTTAAGGAATATTCATATATCTCTCCCAAGTGGATATGGAGGTTTGTTGCATTCTATATATCACGTGTCATGTTAGCAGTTGAACTGGAGCCAAATTCGGTGTTTTAAGATCACATTGTTTCTTTTGTTTGTTTTTGCTGTTTGCTTACTTTAAAATCATGAGAACCATGACTTTTGACCTTTGACATTGTGGACAGAGTGACAGTAAATTGTAGTTTGCAAAGGGAGGCAAGGAAAGGGAAGTGTGAGTTCTTGCAGAGATGTGAATAGTGCTTCCTTACATGTGAAATTCAGTATTCATGTCTTATCATAAAAGGAAGAGTATTACTACTTCCAACCAAGATCATTGGGTCTTTGTTTTAGGAATCAAAACCAGCCAATGAGCTCATTTCCTGTGGCTCTTAACAACTGACATTCAGCTTGTGGGGCTTGTGTATTGTCAGTAATCAGGTAAATCTTTTTAGCCAAGAAATCTGCACAATTTGCACTTACTTGGTCATTTGATGCAAGTGTCTTAAAAATAGTAGATTTAACCTCATTAAAATTGACTTTTTCAATATTGTCTCGTTGTCTTTGAAACATAGAGTGTTAATCCTGAAGATCGTTGTGTGGGTTGTGCTTGCAGATATTTGTTATCAGCATAATTACTTTTAGACCATAGGTAGTACAAACCAACTACAACAAAAACAAACAAATTTCTTTGACAAAAGTATAAGGTTCTCTTGATGTTTAGTATGTGGGCCACTACAGTAACTCTTTCAAAAATAAGATTCAAACAAATAAGTACACAGAGACAAATTACACAGTATTTGTTCAAACTTATATTAATGTTCCAATGCAACCCATGTTCGTAAAGTAGGTTGTCGAGTAAAAATGACTCCCGGAATGTGAAATGAAAATGACTTCCAGGTAATGTTGCTGCAAGGCCACTGTATTTTAAAAAGGGGACATAGTTTTTTACTACAATTATTCCGCCTCTAATGTCTAATCTGAAAAGCTTCCTCACTTTTCTGATGGCTTTTGTGCTATGATTTCTGGCTCAGTATTGCTTGCTGGTTTCATCCGTTTTGTGTACATGAGGGAAGAAAAAATGCAGCGGTAGATGAAAAGACATGCATTTATAATGCTGTGTGACATGTTTTTAATACTACACAAAGTGAAATAGTGTGACTCTTCTTAAATGAGCTACTTGTTGTCATTTATATCAATTGGGCAGCAGTATCAGAAAAAACTGCACACTCTTTTAGACAAATTTACATAAATGGTGTTAAGGTGCAATCAACTGTATAGCTTTGCCCCGCATATATTTAAAAGCATTTATAAAACATGTTTATCAATTGGGTGTTTTTTCAAACATGCCTGTCAAATATCACATTTTATATGGACTTCAGGATTATCACTTTCAATAATCTAAATCTGAGATCTCTAATTTTTGTAACATGGCGCAAAGTAATTTAATTTATTTTTAGGACAGATTTGTTATTTGCTTTGGAACCTTTTTGTAAATGCCTGAGGGACAAAGCTTTGGTTAGTGCTGAGTAAAATAATATGCAAGCTCCCATCATGTTGTTATTGTTACAGGGTTGACTCTTAATGCATGCCGGCACTTCCTGGCACATTGTGACTGAAATGCTCTTAATAAATAATTCAACAAATATTTGATCAAAGCATGAAAAAATTCAGTACCTTTTTTAGAATGTGGGATTTCTATGAAATTTCCTCCCAGCTCATTGTTGATGACTCAACACAACTCACAGTTGGGTTTTGCAGCTTTATCAGTGAGCTGGGAAGTCATTTGGGAACTTCGGGGTTTGAACATATGTTTTCTTATGTAAAGTGGAGGATGTTCAATGAGTAGTTGTGATGTTGTTTTTGTCAGATCTATCATGTTTGTCCTGTTGTGTATCAAATATACAATCAGGTTCATTGTTTTATGTTTTCAAACACATCTGTACACACTATGAAAACTGTTCTGTGTAAAAACAAAAACAAAAAAAAACACTGGTAACTGTAGTATTTGCGTTCTTGTGTTGGTACATGAGTTTTTATTGGTACTGATTTGCCCAATCTTCCTGATTACTTAAAAGAAATACAATAACTTTTCCAGGGTATTTTTTGGGGGGAAAAGGCAATAATCCTAGCCTTACTTATATATGCAATTGGTTTTATTCTTGTGTTTTCTTGGCTATTTTTTATTGATTTTGTCCAAGTCATGCTAATACTGTAGTATGTAGTGGCAGGGTCACAGGAAACAATGTTGTAGTATTCTTTCCCAGCATCCCGCAGTTCCAACACAATAGAATCATTCATTTTGAACCTCATTCCATGAAACATGTCCTAATCACTAATGGAGAACTTGAGTTTGGTGCACACACAATGAAATTCCATAAACTGTTTTCCTTCCACTGAAATGATCTTCCATTGAGTTCCTTAGAGTCCTTATTGTTACCAGAGCAGTGCCAAATGTTTAAACTACTGTCTTTATGCCTAGTAAGGTGGAGCTGTTCTCTGTACATCAAAAAATGTGAATGGAAATGATATTAACAAAGATAATAACAAAATATAGTTGTTCAGAAAGCTGTTTGTCTGTGTCCTTATTTCTTTGTCTTAATATCTTCAGTGTAGCATTCTGTCATTCTCTTCTCATGAACACTTTAGGCTTCTGTCCATCACTGGAATGATTCCTTTGCTTTTAATTTATGTTTATTCTTACACTAACAGTCAAGTATTCATATGGTCTAAGAATTTCTATGGAAGTTGAGGATTCAACTTTAAATAAAAAATTAAGCTGGGGTAACTCTGAAGTTAAAAATTGGGTTAAGAATGGATTTTAGAGGCTTGGGGCTGTATAAAAATCAGGGGGTTGCATAATAATGATTTTCCCTTTTTATAAAATCTTTACTTTCCTTGATTTTTTATGAGCATTTACATCTCTATCTATCTTGTCCATAGATAACACATCTGTGTTCTGATTTTCAGTAATCTGCATCTTTTTGTCGCACTAAATTGTCCACAGTGTATCATCACCATCTTTTGGATAGTAAAATCAGAAAGAAAACATCAAGAGAACTATTTATCTGAGACCCATGGACTAGTTTTTTTTCCTCTGAACAAGAAAGCACTGATTTAAATGGCTTGGCATTAATATGAATTATATATTGTTCTCGAATCTTAGGCTCTGATTCAATAGTGATGGGAGAGATTTGCTAACTTTGCGATTAAATTGCAAACTAGGAACATTATCTTTTATAGCTTAATTCATGTTGACTTACTGTATAACAAACTCCTCTAGACAGAACAGTTACATTAGTCTTCATCAAATCCTCTCTACCATGTCTGCCTGAATGTAGTTGCTTTTATTGTAGGTGCTGGAGGTGGGTGTGGCAGGAAGGTGCCGAAGGGTCGGCAGTTGGCAGAACCCGGGCTTTGTGTCTGCCAGTGGTCCAGCATAAAAACCCTGATTGAGCTATTTTGCTCAGTGCTGAGGATTATTTGGATTTTGGTCATTGATTAGCTTGTTTTTCTGCACTTTACAACATAAACCTTTTTCAGCATGCCCTCATCTACTTTACTGATGTTATCGACTACACACACCATTGTTAGATTTTCTTTCTTTGTGTTTACTTCTTTTGCTTAATTAATTATTTGCCAGTAGGCGTTCTACTATGCATCTTCCTCTTTTGTCATGGCAGTGTGGCCTGGTTTGTGACAGAGTTCATCTGAATTCTTATAAAAAGTAAAATCACATATGTTGCTTTCAGACATGTGGAAATTAACCTTCTTAAATACACTTTTAAGGCCTTGTTCTAGCATATTTAAGTATTCTGGACATCCATGCAAGTTTTTTCCTATATTTTTGTTTTCTTGTTGTATTTTTAATAAAATAAAATAAATTAAAATGTAATAAAGGCAAAAAAAGTTATCATCTGGGAAGTCTTATAGTTATATCTTAAGCTGCTTTTTTACTCCATTTACTACTTTGCGTCTAACAATGTACTGTAATTTAACAAGGCATATTTAAAGGCCATTTTTACAAATTTAGCCTTTTCTCATTGAGTCTCAAATCTGCCCTCCATAACATTAACATATATCAAACTTTCCAATTCCTCTCTATTCTAAAAATACTATCTATTCTAAAGATTTGTTCATGTACTTAATTATTTGAGCAATTCATAATATGAGATACAGGCTTTGGGACAGAGATATTGCATTGCACTTCCATAGATAAACTAAAAAAAGACACAAAAGAAGATTAATCATCATGGATTCAGCAAAGGATACTACACCTCCCACAATGCAACTCAATAGCAGGTTTGGAAAGCAGGTAAACTCACCCTTGATGGTAATCCCATGATGTCATCCCACAGGGCAGAGGATGCAGTCCTTGCTCTTCGCTCTTTTCTCATTTTTCCCAGCCCCAAGAGCAGGGGACCCTCTGTAACACAACTTCTCTAGCAGTCCTGCTCAATGCAAATTGCTCCACTCCACTTCTTTGGACAAGGGCGACACATGAGTCTGCCAAAGGATTGACCAGGAATGAACAAGTTAATTAGCACCAGCAGCCAGTGCACAAGGTCTGCCAGCTGAGATTTACAAGTTACTGAAGTTACAGAGTTTGCGCTGAGCTGCTCAAGGAATATGGAGCAACCAGTTGTTTTCAGAGACACAGGGTCCAGAGGGCCAGATCAGCCTGGACTTCACCAGGAATCCCCAAAAACCTGCAGCTTACAGGACTTGACATCACCGCAAACCTGTAGCTTAATGGAGTATGCGTCCCAACACACCAGAGTGCACATCTTTTCCCGCTGTGGACTTGGTAACATAAATGGGCCTAACCCAGCAAGCATAGCACAACTAAGCACTGAGCTGTTTAGCTGCTGTAAATGTTGCAGTGATTTGATTCAATAGATTCTTTGAGCTTAATGTCTAGGCTTGGATATCGTCAAGTTATTTGTACATTTCACACTCAGAACTAGAAGAAAATCCAGTCATTTGCATAAACTTGCATGGAATAACCTTTTTGTAACTAACCCCTCTTTTAATGTTGCACCTTTAGTTTACATGCATTGGCCTTAAACAGAGAAACCTTTAACCTCCCTACGCATGCAGCCCTTACCATGTTGGGTTGATCATCTTGCCTCAGTCTGTCAGACACATACACACGTGTAAGCAGTGCATAGTGTTTACTAGATATTATGCATTTTTATTCTGTATTTATTAATAAATGATTAGAAAAACTCTAAATCCTTCAACTGTTACTGACAATTGATTAGGTAACTTTGACTGTGATTACTAAATAATTAGTTACGGTTCCAAATTAGTAGTCAGTGTATCTTTGAGACTAAATAAATACCTGGCTGTTATTTTACCTTTAATCTAATTATGAATATTTTCTGATTACCAACCTCAACATATTTGGTGCACGTGTTTCAGGCACTGTGTCCCAACAAAATGGCAATGTGTGAGTGTGAGTATAAATTCATAAAAACTGTAAAACTATACTTTTGAGCATTAATATAAATAGTAATCACTTATCATTGCAAAGTAAGGTACTTATGATATTAATATTAAGACTACATGTCTTTGCACAAATGAGGATCCCGGCATTATTCTGAGCATACAGTATGCCTTGTCCAGTTGACCAATAGTGTCATGAATTTTATATAGGAAATAGAAATAGATAAGAGCATTGTTATCATATTTTCAGTGCTAAGTCTTTCTTATTGAACAATGTCTCCCTGTTGACTGTGAACATTAGGGGCCGGACACTGAGTGGGTGCCACACTCAGGGCTCTCAAGTGACACTGCTCTCAATAGTATCACTGTCTGTCAGCTCCACACGATGGCTAATGTTCTCAGACAACAGCTTCTCATGGAGAACCAATACGACACAGGTAGGGCTGAAGCCTGTATACTTTTATTTTAGATTCTGACATATTTTTTGAAAAATATAAAGCTACATGCAGTTTGTTCAGTTTCTGATTATCATATTCATTCACTGTTAAGTGACCTCTTTAAATTTCAACAAGCTCTGATAAACATATAGTCACAGAATGGTCTGGATGTGATGTCTTATAAAAATGGCAAACACTGATTATTTAAACCTGTAGTTTGCTTGTAACTTTAAATTATGTTTCATGTGCATTATATTCTTTATACTTCAGAATATTACTCTATGGCAAGAATTAATTCTGTTAATGTAACTCTCTCTTTCAAGAAAAAAAAGAGAGCAACTCAAGAGCTGGTTTCAAATCAATGCAATTACTAATGTGTAGGCAGCTGTTTTCTCTACGACTCTTATGCCTCAGGCCTCTCATCAGTTTCTACATTTTTAAGTTCTGTAATCTGACTCCTCTATTCTCCTGCCTCTCTTTTCTAATTTAGCGAGCTAGATGGTAGTTTTTGCGTTGACTCTCTGTTGCTGTGCCAATGCTGAGTTGCTCTGTGATAAGGCATATCTATAGATATGTACATTCTCAGGGAGAATTAATTTAAAAACTCTACTTGCTGTCCCACACTATTGTGTTTCTGCCTGCTTTCCTTTTTGATTTCAATCTTTCCTTACATGATGCCAACTCCTCTCATTTCCCTCTGATGCCTCTTCCCTCAGCAGCTACCCAGCATGCACCAGGAGCACACCAGGTCCTCGGGTTCTGCTCTTCGTCGAGTCATTTTTTGCACTGAGAACGGCCTCCTACAACAACCAAACCATCCCATCCCCAGTCCAAGCTTCCTTCCTCCAACAAGAATAAATAGAATAAACCCAACGCATTACAAGCCACAGTGTCCTTCAAGGGTATCAACAATAGTCACACACATTTTGAGATCCAGCTCTCCTCCAGAGGCAGCATGATAAACAATACTCATCCAACAAGCAACAATCGCAGAAGAGGTCAGTGCGCTATGGACAAAACAATACTCTGTGGTGTAAGAAAAAATGGGGGAACTTGTAACATTTTTAGCCCCTTCCCTCAGCTGAACACCTTATTGGCCTCTCTAAATGTCTAGTCCACTTTAACAGCAGCACCAGAGTCCTTGGCTAAGATATGTCATACCCCATAAAACCACAAAATATTTGAAGTTATTTTATATTTACATTCATTTCAGGATATGGTATCCTAAACCTAAAGAGCAAAATGAGAAGATTTTGATCTTCTCATTCCTCTGCTCTCAGTTCTAGAGTCAAGATATGGCTAGCCTAGCTTAACATAAAGACTGGGAGCAGGTGCACAATGTATCACAGAATCATGATCAAATTGATGACAGTTAATTAAGAATTGATAAATAGTTATCTGCCTGCATGTTTATGTGACTGAATGAATTGCTGTGCTAATGCACCTTGCTCAGGTCACAAGACGTCAGGGTGGATGGTAAGCACAACGAACGCAG
>JAPZDZ010000002.1:195314-206083 GCA_029783805.1 Acanthurus tennentii | reverse complement strand
ATACAGTGCTTGGGTGCTAAGAGCTAAGGTACTTAGCACGAGGCTAAGAATGTCCAACCTCGTATTGACTCTAACTCCATACAAACGTAATACTGACACTATCTTAATACACCTTAAAAAAATAATGTCAGACACTGTATTATAGAAAATGTTGCTTTTTTCTTTCCTTTAAGGTGGTATCTTGTTCAGAATTTGTCTGACAGTGAATCTGCAATATATGGCTTATAAATTTCTTATTTCCCCCTGTTCCACAGCTAGATGAAATTGAACAATTGAACACAACACAGTGCTATTATGATTTATTTTGATGTGATCTCTCTAGTAGATAATGGAGTCAAATGTGAGGCCTCACCAGGTCAGTCAGAACCCATTAAGACTTCAAGAACTCACAATGAGCTTCACAAGGAACTGCTATTGGCACATAAGAGGTAGGTACATTTCCAAAGCAACAAAACGTTAAAATCACCTCTAAGCTATAAATGGGAAAACTAATATGATTTCATCACAACAAGCATAATTCATTTGGAACATACGGACACAAACAAAAAGCAATTTAAACAATTAACTATAATTAATATTTTTGTGAGAACTGGTGTACATCTGGCCCATCATTTAAAAAAGAATCTTATTTTTTATCATCAGTCATTCTTCTCTAAAGCAGGTATCATTAAGAATACATGAGTCTCTTTCTGTCTCTCACAAACTTGGAATCATACACCTTCTCTCCATGCTGCTGCAGTCCTTTAGGCCACTGAGAGCACGAAGCAGTGTAAAGTGATATGTCATAGGAGGACTGACCTGGCTCCACAATCCGCTCGCCCTGATAGCACACACTGGACCAGTGAAAGCAGCGGATCTTTGTGCTGTTGTTTGTTAATGAGACCTCACAGTTTTCCTCACAGAATTCAGACCAGGAAGAGCACTGTAACAGAAATTCAACATGAATTTATTTTAAGTGTATTATAAATATTATATTAATATCACATAAAAAATCTATCATAAGTTTTTTTGTTTCTAAATAATATCGACTCCAGCAGATGGGTGCATTTATGTGAGGTGTTACGACTAAAGGGCACATTATGTAGTCTGTACTGTTACTTAATAATTGTGTTTTAATTGGAAAATGTGAGTGTAATAAAGCATTGTTGTTTTTATTTTAAATTTGAAAAAACTGGAGCCTTTTATACTCTCTCTGTCTTTTGACATTTCCGCCATATCTTACACATGCTCTGTCCTCTCTGTGGGCTCAGGGGTCTGGCACTGAACAGCAGGTCAGAACTCCAGCAGGTGTTGGAGAGGAGGAAGAGAGTGCAGAGTGATCGGGAGGGGGAGGGACAGAGCAGGACTCCTCTGGAGGATGTGCTGCTAAAACGTCAGCAGAAACAACTGGAGGTAATAATTCTTGTTAATGTGTTTATTAAGGACTATGCAATGGCAGAAAATGCACCATTTAGTTTTTTCATGCAAATGGACTATTGCTGTGATCCTCCTCAAACTGAACATGAAAAATATAGATGACATTTTCTTTAAGTATCCACAATAACACCACAAATGCAGACACAATGGTACTTGCTATAAGAAATTTTCCCTTTAATACAAGCAGCAATATAAAATGTGCTCACAGCAAGGTGGATTTCAAAACACACTGAAGAGGCAAAATAGCACCAGTGTCAGGTAGCAGGCAAAGCTCAAATATTTGCTATTTGCTTATTCGTCAACTTGATAGCTCTGTCTGACTGCTGAAATTCTGCTTAGATGCTTAAATCTTTCCTTAATGAGTGTGCTGTGAGCAATCATGTCTTCCTGCCTCCGCCTGAGAACTCCTGGCCAAAACACCTGACCTGCAGATTGTACTGAACTAAAAAACAAGAAGAAACAAATGCAGTATAAAGTTGTAGCAACAGACATTTAAATGCAATCCAAACACAGGACACCCCTGTCTAGAAAAATAATACAAAAACAAATGTTAGTAAACACAGAATACAGAAATAGTTTACTTTAGCCACGGTGGAGTCTGTCAGCATGGAAAGCTAGAGTAGCTGTCTGTATGTCTGTCAAATCATAAAAAAAATTTGCCTTTGACCTGAAGTAACACTGAAAGCAATCTTAACTTGAATAATCAATGCCTATGCCTCTCTTTTCTCTTGTCAGAAGGAGAGGGAACAAGAGGAGAAGGTACGAGAAGAAGCCCAGTTGATGGAATTTGTTCGAGTGCGACAGAACCTAAGAAAGATCCATTCAGCCATTCAGACCAAGGCTTCAAACTCCTTAAGTGCTACCAGAGAATGCAATGAAATCCTAAAATAAGCTCTGGCTGAAGCTGAGTTTATATAACACCAACAACAGGATGCATGCTGAGAGATATTATTACAAAGGGACTTGATACGAATTTTTTAATTTTCTTAGACAAAGACTAAGAAATGTTCAGTGAAGCAGTATTCTTTTATGGTGTATATGTAAAAAAATGTCATCTGCCCCTATATTTGATTGGTCCACCATCTTGTCGTAAGTTAGCATGCTTATATGTAGGTTTTGACTTAATTGTAATCCTAGAGAATGAAAATGTTACTGCATTTAAACTTTAAGTGAACATCAATGTGCCAAATTCCATGACCATGATTTCAATAACTTTTTAAAAAAAATTTAACCTAAAACCAAAAATCACCTTCACAGTGCTGTGGGGTATGACCAATCATTGAATCACAACAGTCTGTAGCATTACTTTAAAGGCAAGACTTACATAACATGCCCAATAATAGTGATAATTATGTAATCATTAAAATATTACAATCAGTCCTAAAACATGTGTTAGTCAGTGTAGTGATGTGAAGTAACTGGCATCCTGAGCTAGTCTCATGATGGCATCCTGGAAGCTCACACACTGTTGGAAATGAGTAACACAGTCCAAATGTTTAGATTTCTGCAAAAATGAGCAAAGGAGAAAGACAGTACAGCATCTGGGTGGTTTTCATGAATTCCTGTCACAAACAGATGTTTTTTATCACTTATGATACAGACCCCTTTGCTACTGCTGTTTTTATAAGCTCAGTCTACTTTAAATGAGAACGTTACAGTTCTCTCTTTCCGTCAACTTCTCTGTTTACTGTTTATTCTTTCAGTTAAACAGTCACTCAATTAATCATGTTTGTTTGCTATTAATAGGAATTGTCTCTTATTAACTGCTTGTCTGATGCCGGCCCCGCTTTGTGTGATTAAAAAAACCTAGAATCTGTGTTCATTTTTAGTTATCAGCAGTAAGTAAATGGTTCTGACCTGTCCTAATCTTTATAAATTATCTTTTGAAAGTATCTTTCAGTGTGAAATGTTAAAATTTGATGGAGATGATTTGTATTGCTGGCCCTCAAAACAGAAAGAAGTTAACCAGAGCTATTTAACTTGAGCTAATGTATCAGTATTTTTTTGTGCCATTTATAGCACACATCTGGCTTGAAGCAGTGTGAAAACCCGTGAAAGTAGAGTGTGTTGTCATATTTGTCCACACATTTTGACAATCGATTAGTAAAATTATCACTGTCCATCTATAGAGACCAGAGTTAAAGTCAGAGGCCTGACCTCTGAGCTTACTCCACAGCTGCTGCACAATGGCAGGTGCTATCTGTCTGTCTTGCATAGTGTTAGCCTTACGAAATAGATTTATTACCATAGTCCCTCCCTCACCCTCCCCAGATAGAGGACTGCTATTTCTAGTCAAGGGCATAAATTAAGAATAGTGCTATCTGTGTATGTGTTGTCATATAGACATATCACACATTAAATGAGGATGAGTATATGTTTATTTTAACATAAAACATTTCATCGGCTTCATTCTTTACAGAGTGGCTGCTCTTCAAATGGTCAAATAGGCAGAGGTTGTGTGTTCATGTTGAAATTAATACAAGTGACCTAACAAGTACTCTCTGTGATGCCATCCCAATTGTTGGCAGGGGTTTCTAACAGATCCTTGTTCCTGCCCTATAAGTTCCACTGGGCTTCTCAGATAAATGGCTATAGGCTAATATTAGCCTCTTGAAGATATATTAGTTTCAGACTATGGTAATCTTTAAGTAAATACATGCCAATAAATAAAGACATGAACAATCTGAGGTGATTTGGAAAGAGTTTTACCAGCAAATCATCAGTAGAGCACTAATAGGTTTATTTTTAAACAAAAAAATATCCTAATTGGTACGGATCGTATCTGGGTAACTACTCGATTCCACAAAAGCAGTTTTTTTCTTATCAAAAATGATGACATATCTGATGCATTTTTCTTTATGTTAAAAATCAATAGGGCAGATAATTGGTATTTGGCTTTAAAATTCAAGGATCACACAGGCTATACTTATTTGAGTCACACAATTTTTTAGGACATAGATGCTTAGCTGCAATGTTAAACAGATAATTTTCAACTTTTTGTCAGAGAATTTCAGTTCAAGCTTGTTGTTACAGACACTAGATAAAATCTAGAACTGCAGGTATATATCGAAGCCAAGACAAGCCATGGTTACCAATATCTTTATTCATTTTTTTATCCATTTTTTTATCGAGACAAATAAATAAATTATCACAGGATAACACGGCTTGTTTCTTGTGATAATGGAATAAATTAAAAAGAGTTGTGTTATCTCATGATAATGCATTAGTTTATCTAATTTTTCGCAAACAATGAGCCTTTGTAGAGAAGTTCAGCAACAAAACTCTTTTTATCAGTTTTAACTATCCACAAAAATATCATTACACTAACTTTTACTGACTTGTTTAAATTAAATAAATGGTCCTTTAATGGTCTAAGGCCAGACATGTCAGAAATATGGAAACATGGAAATATTTGTTTGGTTAAGTCAGGGTGGTGTCTAGTAGAACATGCAGGAGGTATGACTTGATGAGGCTACAAACTTATCCTCAACCATCATTTAACAATTTGTGCATTTAGATCAATACTACATGTATCTTGAGTACCAGTATTATGTTGAAAATGGAGACCAATATACCACACTGGCAAGCAGAAAAGAGTACCAAGCAGCTGCAGTTCCGTACACTGTACGTGCCACCATAGAAAAAAAGCTGCAGTGTTTTTGGCCCCTGTCCAGCTGCAGCACAAGAACATGAAGACACCCACTTGGTAGCTAAAACTTGCCCACTACTACTTGTTTTATTCACACATGGGCTCAATCACACACTACACATACTTAAGGCCAGGGAGCTGGCGGGTTCATGTCACACATGCATCTCAGGGGGTAGATGTCTATAAGATTTAAGGTTGGCAGAGACTGCATAAAAGGGGTTTTCGTGTGAAAATGCTGTAAAGCCAACATTATGTTTCTTCAGAAGAGCTCTTCATATGATCAAATAGCTTTGGAAACTGTATTCCCCACACTCTTCTGATGCTGGATGTTTATGTTTGGAGTTTACGTGCAAGCAAATCTCTTCAAACTGACAATCCAACTTTTACACCATCCTGACTATAGTGAAAAAAGAGCCTGATCTTATCTTTCTAGTTCACATTTTCATTTCATTTCTGACATTTCTGTCAGCTTTTGAATGAACAACTGAGGTCAACACTATGAATGTCTTCCAGGAGGGACTGTCTGAAAATGCACACCATTATTATGGTGTTAAAACAATACCGTTTCTCCTCTGTCTCTATAATAAATATAAATACAAACGAATAAATACTTTTTTAATTTTAATGTTATGAACAACATATTATGCAAAGTAGAAAACTGTTCAAGCACCAAACTTCAAAAGTGATAGAAGTCAGAGATAAAGCCAGACTGCACCTAATGTGGTTTGCCATGTGTGTGTGGTCTATTTTTGTTCAGTTCTGTTTTGAACCACATATTTATTCTCCATGCAGTAAAACATACATACATGTCACAAAGTTACACTTTTTTGTTGCATCTCAATTTAACAAAGCAAGAAAACACCACGATTACAATTTGTAAGGTAGTTAAACTAATGCCTAAAAATAAAATTTAAAAAAAGCAACTCAAATTTCATTCTAATGAGCTAAGCTGAACACAAAGGCACCCTCTAAACCTAGAGAGATCATCTCCACTTGTGCTGCTGTCAACTTTCCACTTTTGTGGGGGGGGGGTGGGAATCTCTCTCCCTGCGTCACTCCTCCCTTCATCACTCTTGGATTTTGCGTGATGCAGGGAGAGGACTTTTTTAGTGCTACACTCCTCCAACAATAAAGACTGAGTGAGTTACTGCTGGCTGTGTCTGTCCTGCGTCTGAGTGAGTGCAGTGGTGTGTCAGAGGAAGGGAAGCACCAGCAGCCATGGATGACGTATATAAAGCAGCAGTGAGTACAGATATGACCAAGTGCAATATGCTGTTTAACTTTTTGTCTGATGATAATTCACTTTGAGGATGTGGTCTCCAAAGCATGTAATAATCAGAAAAACCTGGAATGGATCGTGTCCTTGTGTGTCATGTTTTAACACCAAAAAAAGAGTTACATACATATATGTTAAAAAGCCATTGTGACAACTGTTTAGAGTAACAACTGTGCCTGCAAGATTTAGGGATAAAATAATAAATTTATAACAATTAAATTGATTGAATGTCTTTTCAGAGCCATAGCTTCTGCTAAGGACACTGAGGTCATGTCCTTTGTATTTTTCTGGAGGGAATATGAGTACTCTTAAGACGCAGGGGGACATGACATTCAACATTTAAAAACATAGATATTATTTTTTCAGAAATAATTCAAATATTCTTTGAATAATTAAATTTAAATTAGAATATTTATGATGCCAAAATGATTCACTACTTTTCTACCACAGTTCAATGCCTTCGGTGAGCAGACAACAAGATTATGGAAAATAAAATGAAACAGAATAAATAAAGTAAAAAAAAACTCTCAAATAGTTAGAGAACTGAAAAAGGTTTTAGGCCCCTCATGTGGTGCGGATTGCAGCCTTTCTTTGAAACATGGACTTTGAGCATATTCTTCAGTGTTGACTTCTTTTTAATGTTTATTTTTTTATTTATTTGTCAGCAAATTAAAAAAAGTGTGTCTTTGCATTTGTTTGTATGTATTTGTTTTTTCAACTAGCACAACATTGAAATAACAGGAGTAATGTGCTCAGGGCACAGAGTGAAAGGCTGTTTTTCTATGTCAACTCTTTGCCTGACAATAGATGTAAAAACAGTTGGACAGTTCAGGGTGAAGAAGAGAAGGGACAGCTGATGGCTATTAAAACACCCCCATTCAACTTCCCCATGCCATTGTACCCACACAACAAGAATAGTAAGCGAAGAAGGCAGTGTGACATTGCAGTCATGCAGAGATTACCAGTTGCTGAGCTTAGGTTCCATCAAACAGACTGTAGAGTGTCAAGAAGACACAAAAAACACAGCAGTATACACTGTACAATGTTAATCCTCATTTCCTTCTCCTTAAGGTTGAAAACTTGACAGAGGAGCAGAAAAATGGTGAGGAAACTGTTACTGCTATTACTCACGTTTACTGTTAACACCATTCTTTCTTCTTTTCTGTCTTTCTTTATGTAACTACTTTTGCAACTAATAGCCATTGTGACACATATACAAGAGTATGAATACTGTTACTAACAATGCTGTGTTTCTCTGTTGATACCAAACCACAATACAATGACACAATGGAAAAGAAAAACAGTTATTAATGGGTATACATAAAACCAACATCCAAACCATTTTTTGTGTGTTAACATATACAAGCACACTTGGTGAACAGATAAATGATGAGGGCTGTTAGTGTGGCCCTCCCTTCATAAGATGAGATCATCTGTCACTGGCTGCTGGACAACCATGAAATCCCTTTCATGAACCTGGCACTACGCCTTCCGGGAGCAGACCTTTCCTACACTGCTGATTGCTGTAACACTGCAGGAACTTTTCCAGCAACATGTTTTCCAGCAACCTTTTTAGAAACACAAGAACTATACTTGTGTTTTAACTGAGGGAACCAGGGACTATATTTGGTCTCTAAGTCATAAAAGGTCTCTGCTCTGCAATACAGAGTGCCACTTGGATTAAAAAAAAAATACTGACCTGTATATCAAAACAACAATTTATGTTTTGTAGGGCTGCAAAAGGACTTGGCTGGCTCTGCTTTTTAAATCGTTTTGTGATAGTTGTATAAGATCTTTGGATGGTTTTTATATCAGCAGTCCTTGTTGGTGTTACAATAGTGACATGAATTTATCTGTTAAAAGATAAATGTAATATAAACACCCATTTTCTCATCAGACAGTAACAGTTGTTTGTCCTTTGTAGAGTTCAAGGCTGCCTTTGACATCTTCATCCAGGATGCAGAGGACGGCTGCATCAGCACCAAAGAACTGGGGAAGGTGATGAGGATGCTGGGACAAAATCCCACACCTGAAGAATTACAGGAGATGATTGATGAGGTGGATGAGGATGGTAAGTTAAGTCTGTCATATAACTTTACTGTAAACATCAGGAGGTTTGTCACAACTTGAGTGTAATTTAAGGGGAACACTGGATTTTAGAGGGGTTAAATAACTGCAAATATAATATCATGGCCAATGTTTACAGGGAGTGGCACAGTAGATTTTGATGAGTTCTTGGTTATGATGGTCCGCTGCATGAAGGAGGAGAGCAAAGGAAAATCAGAGGAGGAGTTGGCTGAACTCTTCCGCATGTTTGACAAGTAGGTCCCTGTTTTTTTACATACTGCACAGAGCCACCCCAAAATTCAAGGGAATCCTCACCAAGTTAATATCAGTAAAACATTGCTGACTCTCACCAGTACATGTTGATTTTTTTTTAAATTAAAGATCACTTAAATTTAACAAACCTCTAAACTACACTACACTGTGTTACACCAAAACAATGTTAGAAGACTGTCCTTTATCTTGCCTTAAGGAATGGAGATGGCTACATAGACTTAGAAGAGCTGAAGGCAATGCTTGAGTCCACTGGAGAGGCCATCACAGAAGACGACATTGAGGAGCTGATGAAGGACGGAGACAAAAACAATGATGGAAAAATCGATTATGACGGTATGTTAGCAGCTCAGTAGTAGCACAAAAGACACTAACTGTATGTCCTACATACTGTTTACATATGCAAATATTTTGCATTCACAATTAAAGAGAAAAACATAAAAAAGTCGCACAATTCATTGACTGTCATCCATCTCAAAAAGAACACCTGAGAATTATCTTGTTTGTCACTGAAAGAGTCACAGTCATTATACACATGATCTCACTTGGCTGTCATTATTATATCCTGTCCACATAAGACAAGATTGTCTCAGCAGGTAATAGTCAGGTGGCTGCATTGGCACATAAGGGACCTTAGCCTTGATCTTTTTTTGGCCACCCAGGAAAAGAAATCAAATACCAATCAAGTTACAAGTTACAATACAAATCAAACAAATCAAAGTTACAATACAAATCAAACATATTTTAAAGCCCTATATGATTAACCTTTTATAACCTTTTCGGTTAATCATTATAACTCAAAATGTTCTAATCACCTAAATCACCTATAGATCATATTCCACTTACAGCTGGTCTTGTTAAAGAAGTGGAATATTAGTAATGTGCATTTATGTTTTGTTTAAGTACAGGAACCTGTATATGAGATAAACTGATTTCATGCATTCTCTCTGACAGAGTTCCTGGAGTTCATGAAAGGAGTTGAATAAAGGATTCGGCTGGAGGCCTAAAACTGCAGCATCTTTACTTTTTATTGACAGCATGATTATTAAAAGGCCATTCCTGAAGACATGACTTGACCTTTGTCTGCTTTTTAGCAATCCAAACAGCTCATCTATCCTCAGTAGAAACCTGTGCCATCAGTCATTCTGAAACAACCCCACAGAGGCCCTCACAGGTTTACTGAGATCTTATTGACTGAAAATATTTTATTTCTGATAGAAATGACAAATCAAAGTGTCATATATAAAGCCTATTTTCATTAAAAAGGATTTTCATAATTGCATCTTTTGTCTGTCATTTATATGTTGTTGACTTTATTTTTAACGATATTTTACATTTCCTTAAAAAAACAGCAAAAACTTAAGACTTTCTCTGCCGACCTGGGAAACTTGATTTTGGAGAGGGGTTGGTTTTTGAATGTTAACTCCAGCAAGTATCATTTTACAGATGTGAAAAGGATGATGATCAGTTATAAAAACATGTTGCGGCAGATTTTGCTTAAGTTAACCTCTTAGAATTTACAATAAGAAGTTGACAATAATATATTTTTTATGAAAATAGGATAATCTAATGTGGATGGGTAAAAATGCAGACTAAAAAGGATCTATGTACCAGCCTTGACATAATGTTCCTTTTCAAATACATTAATGCAAAAAAGAAAAAACACTGTTTAAATGACTCAACCATGTAGCTCGATTCCCCACCACCACCACAACAAACGGTGTGATAACTTGAGTAAAGACATCAAATCAAATCAAATCAAATCAAACCAAATCAAATCAAATCAAATTTTGTTTAAATAGCACCAAATCACACTAGACCCCACTGTAAAATTCAATTTATGAAGACCCAGAGGTGGGCGACCATCTGATTGGACCGGTTGGATTAATAGGGAGAGAGAATGAGAGAGAGAAAATGTAGAGATGAATTTATCAAGTTACATGATAAGGAGAATTTACTTGTTTTTCATTTGGTGTTCTGCTTTCAACTTAAGAGCAAAAAAACAGCATTACTAGATTCACCATTATTTGAAAGTCCATCATTAGTGATACATACAGCATACATGCACTGCCACCTAGTGTACAAGGCTGT
>JAPZDZ010000002.1:142907-154868 GCA_029783805.1 Acanthurus tennentii | reverse complement strand
CCCAGCAGATTTGGTCACTTTTTCTGTTAACTCCTAATAAAGTCATAAAAGAACCAAACTTCATGAATGTTTTTTGTAACAAAGAAGTATCTGTTCCAATCACTCTATGAGAGAAAAATTTAGAGTTGTAGAAATAACTGAAAACTCAAGAGAGCCATGACATTATCTTCTTTACAAGTGTATGTAAACTTTTGACCACAACTGTAGGTGACATGACAGAAATACTCAGTGTGGATGAGATTTGAAAATTATGAAAATACCTTATCTTCACATGTAATACTTAATCAACGAGCAGTAAAAAGACTTGCTTTTCTATTTTATCACATTTAATCACATTTCAGCACCATGCACTTTTTTTTGTAGAGGAGCCATTGTGGACAGTCCACATACCAAAGTCACTGGCCTAGATGTCACAAAATTACATCCAGCAACATCTTATTTTTCCCTATGGTAATCTGTTCACTAAAAATTGCTTAAAAATGTACACATTACATGTAATGTAATGTAAATGTTTTTGATGCACCTTAAAACTGGTGTTTGATCTTTAGGCCACTGGGAGGAGTTGTTTCTTATGTCAGTGTTTCACTTATATTTGAGGTCAGAAGTTTCCTAGGGATGTGCTGTAAATTTATGTGATCTGTCACTCATGGGAGCGCATAGCCCCATATAACCTATGAATGTTGATGTGAGACAGGTTTTTCTCTTAAAAAAAGTGGACATATTAGCTGAAAAAAAAAAATTTAAAACATTTTTTTGAAGTTGTTGCTTCTCTGCTTTTGAGAGGCTAAGGAAGACAATCAAAAGTTTGCCCTTGTCATTACAAATAAATGATCCATGCAATTTACTGTGAAACCTGAGTCTGGATTACATGAAACTGTACAGGTGTTCAAGTGATTTCTCTTACCTCGTCTGTTATCTGGCCTCCAAAAGTAACCCATGTTCCTGCACAAAAATATTATTTTGATTACAATTATAGTACTACTACTATATTTACTAGTATAGTACTGAGTGTCTGTGTGGTGTTGTTGTTTTTGTTGTTGCTGCGTGTTGCAGTATTGTGTCTGAAACTCTCAGAAGGATCTTGGGGAACTTGGGATGCTTGTTTTTCCAAACCCCCCTCCCCAGGGGCAGGCACAGATTTGTCAAAACAAAATCTATTTGTGAATGAATAAAGATGGAATACCTCTTTGACATGTTTTTTATGCCTGCAAGGAGAATTTTTAGCTAAATTTATGAGTGATATGGCTTCTTTTTGTAAAAGTATCAAAGCGTCTCTTCTAAATTTCGGCAATCTGGAAACCCGAATTACAGCATAATCTGTTAGATTAAAGCTGTTTTTAAAGTTTGGATATAACCTTTGGCAAAAACGTATCTTTTTTTCCCAACTGAACTATTCACCACACTTTGATGGTGCAGTCTAAAACTATGCCAAAAAACACTCCCTCCACTAGTTACTACTCACTTTACTCTTAGTATCAATGGTTGAGGTATTACTTTGTTTATTGAGTAGTTGCTTACTAGTAAACAGGAAATAATTATTTCTATATAAATAAATATACATTTAAAAAATTGTCATTAAAAAACTTGTGGATTTGGTGTTTTATTAATAGGCTTCTAAGAGGAGTGATTCAATAGCAGTATGTGACTTAAATTTAAGGGCAAAGGAGACTTACTGTAGAGTTCTATGGATTGCTACTCACTGGAAAACATATCCTGTGTAACTAACTAGTAAGCTTTTGTAACCACAGAGATATTACGGTTTTAATAACTTTTATGTTTTTGCACACAGAATCAAATCCTGTCTGTAACCCCATTTCCCTATTGAGACAGTAAAACTCACTTCTATCTCACTTACACCCCCCAAAAATGCCCTCATAGTCTTTAGAATGCCATGACATGCTTTTAGTTATAAGTTTCACATATCAGGGTTTATCATTTGAAATACCTAATGAGGTATCAAGAAACATACAATCCAATTTCTAAGCCTTAACTTGGTTCAGGGCAACACTGTTTTGCTCCTCCTTTGCATACTTGAAAAGCCTTTAAAATCCAAAGTATAGACATCGGTTTTGAGAATGTATAACTTTATTTATCCAATGATAAAATAAATGTCATTCAAAAGTCTTTTTAATCAATAAACAAATACAAAATATTTTTTAGGCAAAAAGTCCAATAACTCTCAGATCCCTCTTGCTGCTAAATAAACAGTGTCTGTTTTAAGAGTTGAATTGTGTTGTCTACTCTGCCAGTTGTTTTTGAAGTGATCTTGTGAGGTCTGATGTCTGTAAGCCTCTACCAATGAGATAGTCTGAACAGAAGGAAAAAAGCTGAATATAGTCCTTTGCAAACATTAAGTTTGCCTCTGCCTTCAGTAAAGAAGAAAGCCTCCTGATGTTTCTAAACTTTTCTCTGATTACTCATTTTAAATATTTACTTATTACTCAGTGTATTAATGCTGTTTTTGTCAAAAACAAAAAGGAAAACAAATACACTTTAATTACACATGATAGTCTAAAAATACAATATATTTCTTAGTCATCCATTGTACTTTGTCACAAACTCTCACTGAACTCACTTAACTCACTCTCACATATTCACACCTCTGACAGGACTGACTGACACACTTCATTCGCGTAGTTTTTTTTCCTGGTCAGTTGTTACTTTAACAAATATTTTGATTCATTGTCATCCAGTATGTGTATCCCATTTTTTTTGTTGTTGTTGTTGTTGTCATGGCCTAGGAGTCACTCCTCTGACAAATTAGAAGAATAAGGTTAATGACAATGGTCAATAGTGTGATTACTGTGAAGATGCTTGATAAGACTCATTGTGATTATAGATAAGCTTGCATGTATTGCCACACTCACCTATTCCAAGACAGGACACCCTCAGGCCAGATTTACCCAGATTTCTGTTGACAAAAAAAGAAGGAAAAAAGGAATCACAGTCTAGTGAGAACAGAAAATTATTCATGTATTATTATCATGATTTTCTTTTTTATATATTAATAGCATGCAGACTCCTGCTTAGCAGTACAATAAAATGTACTTGCCAGCACATCAGGGTATATATATACTAGACCTGCTTCACAGCAGATGTTTTGACTTTTTTATGGTGGGAAAAGGACAGGTGTATTAATATTATTAATGGCTTTGTACGTATTCATCCCACTGATACATAACAAGGGGTTGCATTGATAGGACATCTTGTTCAGAGAGGTCATCTGAAGTAACAGGTTTAAAAATTTAAAGATTTATTAGATTCCAAAACACTGCACAAAAGTTTATCATACACAGAGAGGATTGTATAACTTTTTAACTATCATCCCTATTATCAACAACTACTTATATACACCTTTTAAAACAGAACAACCTCATTGAGGAGGACGATGGCTGGCAGAGTGGACCAATGCAGTAGGTTCCAACGATAGCTGAGATAGACTAAATGATCAAAGTTTAACCTTTTTAACATCCACCGTTAAAGTCTATTGGAATACACAAATGGAAAAGCTTTAAACAAAAATCTGCATTAGTCATTAGATTTGTTAGTAAAAAATTCTAAAATATAAACTGATGTATTAAAGTGTCCAAAAAAACTTTGAATTGAATCTTTACATCCTGACAGCAATCAATAACTTATGAGCTCTAAAAAGGGACCAAAAAAGAGCTGTCATCTGTAGTTTCTGTAATCCTGTAAAAATGCTGACCAGTCACTGCCTCGTGGTATATACATGCGTAATAACAACAGCATAATAGTGATAAATATAATAAGAGTATGGATACACAGTGTGGGTTTTTTCTGAGGATACAATTTAATTGACTTAACTAGTACAAAATAAAATTGCATATTGTTTAATAACTAATTATTGGGTAGCTGGTTTAGAATTATACTCTGAACTTTTACATTTTTTTAACTTTATTGTATTATATTATTGTATACTGTACTTGTACTTATTGTATTATTTTGCCTCATCTTACCTGTAAATCATGCCAGTGGCGTACGACATGCTGTCCCTGAGTGAAACATGGTTCATCCTGAGGAAATCCTCCAGGTTTTTCAGCTGAGCAGCTGCACGAACCTCTCGCAGGCGCTGAAACTCTGCTAACTGCCTACTGCGCCGCTGCCTTTCTTCCTGCTCCAGTGCTTGCTCTGACAAGAAACAGCTCAGGCCACTGTGCACGCTCTCACTCATTGACGAAAAGGACAGTATTTTGCCCCCAGACAAGCCATTTCCACTGCTGATGCTACTGCTTCGACATATCCCACTGCTGCCAGGTGGCACCACTGCACTGCCCCCGGGCTTGGGTATCTAGAAGTTGATCACAAAATAAATCTCCTGTCACAAAAAGGACAGTGATTTTGCCATGACCATAAAAACTAGATGTTCCTTAGCTGATGTGTTTGAGTCATTCAATTGTTAGAACACTTGCAACACTCCTATCAACCCTCCCTACTGCCATATACAAGATCGCTTGTATCATAATCACAGCTGTGTTTCAGTGTTTCAGGTCTGTACTTCAATAATGCAGACAGTAGAGACAAACACTAAATCATTCATGGGTGACTGAAGTAAGTGAGGGACTGATGTACTTTGCTGTTTGTCTCAGTGGATTAAAACATGAGCATGCACATACTCACATGATAATGCTAACAGTGCAAGATCTATACTCACATACTAGGTGCCTGGGTAGACAGCAGTGGAATTGTGGCATGCACATTCACTTTGTGGAGACATTGCACCGGTGGCTGAAGGAAAAATTAAAAGACAAGATGATTTTGTTTAAAAACTAACGGTCTGATCCGCTTAATTGTTCATTAAGTTAATCAATGTAGCCTTGATGGTGTTGAGCTGGAAGCAATAAGTGAACAGCTTTCATACTAATAGCAAAAAAAACTTTAAAAAACAGTTTTCTCTTACAGAAAAATTAAAAAAATCATACTTTCCCCTTTTTCGTTGTTGGAAAATTAACTGCTTAATAAGTTTATATTTTATAAATGCTTTAAAAAACTCATCAGACTCACTCATTTTTAGCCTTTTTTCCATTCAAAGATACATTCACATTGATTTTCAATTCAAACCTATAATGTTAACAACCGTTAGGGACTTTGTCATTTTTTTTGGACTTTTATAACATTTACCTTTTTTACACAGTGTTATAGTAGGTTCAATGGTTCTATTTTCGGTCTTCTTAAGATTTTTTATTACTATTTATAGGAAAGAATGGTTGGACCTAGAATGGTTGGCATCATTGTTAATTTCGAAGGAGCTGTAAAATTAGCAAAGAATCTTGTGAAAAATTGCTCTCATTCCAACAATTTTCATTCAGAAACAAATATTCTATATCAAAATATAGAATACATGTGCCGGTCACTCTCATGTAGTTGTGAAAAGAAACTGACTTACTTTTTTGATTTCCTGAGCTTTTAAGTGACAGGAGCACAGATGAACTGCATGGTCACATTTAAATATACTGAGAGGACAAATTTTAGGAAGAGAGCGGCCACAGACACATATTAAACTACTCTTTATTTAACACTATTTACTCAATAGGTTGTCCTTATTCTTACAATATTGTCATTTAGGCAATAGGATATTCTGTATTTAATAAAGAGTCAGGAGTTCAAGAGGTGCATCTCAGCTAAAACCTCTGTGAAATGGAATATCTAAACCTTAAAATAAACACTCAAGTGTTGGATCCAGGGCACACTTTTTGGCAGTAGAACTTCTGCTTAGAAGGTGTAACTTTTGTTCCAACTCATGTCAAGGTGAGGAATCCAAGAGTCACTGATGGATCAGAGCTATCAAATCTTTTGTAGAAATAGAAATAGAGATTATAGACAGGTAATGGGGTGTGGTGGTGTGCTTGGTGGCTTGTCAAGTGAGTCATGACTTGATGAAAGGCTTGTTTTGGGTTCATATTTGTAAATGTTCCAGTTTATTTTCTCAATTTATTTTCACCTTAATTATTCATTGTTAATGTTTGATTAATTTGAGTTCTTCCGAATCTGCTTTTTTAATTCTTGTTGAAAAAAGGTTTGTGGGAAGATCCAGGGTTCTGGGTTTGAGCATGTTTTGATAGTCTTTATTGGTATAAAGATGTTCATACAGAATTTGACGCTGTCAGTTATAACAGAGATCCTCATTAAAGACTTCCCAGTCTAGCCAAAGCAGCCTTGGAGGCATACAATGACATTATTATTTAACTGATAGTGGGTTGCTTTGTAAAAGGCCTGTGTTCTTATCTCTTGCCTGTGACAAAGAAAGACTAGGACAGTGTTGTGGTCTTCTAGTCTTAATTGTGGAAGAGCTCTGGCTTGTGAAGTATTGCCATTGCACAGATCTACAGTTTTGTTAGTTTTTGTTGGTACATTTACATTTTGGTTAAATATTTGCACATTGTTAACAAATAGACAGCTGTTAAAATCAGCAAGGGAAGCTTGGGTGTCCTGGTAATTGCTAAATGGTTTGCTCAGCTACTGCCTTGTTAGTATTTGGTGGGATAATAAGAGATTTTGTGTATTGAATGATCCCCATCTAGAAAGGACCCAATTTTCTGTCAGTAGCTTATCCAGGTTAGAAAGGTGGGAAGGAGGAAAATTAAGGTCCATCTATGTTTGCCAGCAAATATCACTTCAAAACACATAAGGGAGTGCTGTGTGCATTTAGTTGAGAAAGATGGAACTACAACTCCTTTTACAGACACAAGATTGGAAAAAAATATTGATTCAGTGTTTCTTTGGAAAGAACTGTAAACTAAAGACAGTCTTGTGGCTGAAGAGGCAGTGCAAAGATTCAACCTTTAAGCCCAGAAACCTGCTACCATACCAGCCAACACCAGCTAACACAGTGTTATCACAGGGTAATTATCCCGGCTGCTGTGCACAGAAGGAGCCTTGAGTTTAGGCCAGACATTCTTTCTTCCGTAAATCATCACTGGAAAATGGCACAGATTTCTATGGAGTAGACTAGGTGACTCTTCCACCTGCTCCAGAGGCAAAAATAGATTACTAGAGCTTGTGCATTGCTCCTGTTAAAAATGTGTTAAGAGCAGATGCACATGTGCACATGAGCTGCCATGTACACAAACTGTGCTAAGGGGG
The DNA here is from genome assembly GCA_029783805.1 of Acanthurus tennentii. NCBI lineage: Eukaryota > Metazoa > Chordata > Actinopteri > Acanthuriformes > Acanthuridae > Acanthurus > Acanthurus tennentii. Next base: position 147,767 of record JAPZDZ010000002.1, on the reverse strand, counting down.
CATTTCAAGATGACTTGGCCTGCATGGCTTGGTCTCTCTGTTCAGGTGATGGTGTCTGAACAGATTCCTGCAAAGGTAAAGACTCCAAAAATAATCTGGGTTTTGTAAATGTAATGTAAATGTAAAATGTATCTAAATTTGTTCCTTTGTTATTCATTTGAGACACTGCTCATTATATTTACCTTCCTTACATGTTCCGCTAAACTCTGCAGTTATTTAATTTCAGATTTGTATTGGCTTTTAGCTCTCTTCAACTACTATTTTAGTTTGAATCAATTCAATCAGCTAACATGTGAAGTAACAAACAAGTATTAATTTGAAATGCATTATCATAACACGTTTGCCTTGTTTATGATGCCACATCTGGTCATGTTGGAGAGAAAAAATTTGTGGCCATGGATTGAAAAGTTGTGGCAACCAGGTAATTAACTCGACTTGACTTGGTTGTCTGGTAGCCTTAATTATTTTGTTGCCAAGACTTAATTATTTCATGACAATGAGAAAATTTAGGCCATGGGATAATTAGCTTAAATTGAATCTCTTGGCCTCAATTGTCTTATCTCATGGCAAGAGAATAATGTTTTTCTCAAATGTCGCCGGAGGGGATTTGTATAATAGACCTGATCAGTAATGCTGACCAGTGATAACACATATTAATAATTTATTTGGGTTATTTAAATCTTGTGTAAGTTTTATAACTACGCATTCTTTCCAGCAAAATAAGGATGCAGGCCACTTCAACTTTATTTCACCTGTAGGTTGCATGATGCTCGCTAGTTAGCATCATTATTTCTAAGAATTAACACTGCCTTTACCCTTAAAAAATGTTGCCATACACTTAGAGAAAGTTTTGTTCAAAACAAACAAGTTGAATGGTTGCATTTTTTCCAATAACATTATCACAAACCCTCCTCAGTTCCTCCTGAGGAGAGCAGCATCAGCTCCTCCCGAACAATCATGTTAAATGAAGCAATCTGCCCGTTTAATGAGATCACTCTGTCAGTTTCTTGGTGTACTATTTTTTGACTAATATAGTGGACTGCGGCGTTTGCCTGCAAAATTTAAAGATTTGATTCTAAAAAATTGTGCAAGAATTCTGACCACAAACAGAAACAGATTTAGAATCTTCACCACTTTAGAAATCTGGGTCCTCTCTCAATGGGGATCATCATTTTCTGTAATTAAAGCAGATATGCAGCCTTGGCACACGGCCTATAAGCATAACAGTTGAGATGAGATGAAAAACTTGGGCAGACAGGATTAGATACTCCAGGTCTGGATCCCAAACTTTCCTGGATATGTTCATGTATCTAAACCAGTGGTAATTTATGCAACCCTATGTTTTTTGATTTCATCTGCTTTGATGATTCTAGAGCCATACAGTCAAAACTCAGTGCCAAGAACAGACTCACTGAGCCAAGACACAGTGAAACCAAAGACCCTCCCTGAACTATACCTTTGTAAGACATTTAGTATGTAGCAAGGCCAGTTTAATTTTCATCAACCAGACATTTAAGCAAAAATATTGAGGGTAGAAGAGGTATTAAAGGGTCCTGTCTGAGTCTGCTGTATATCCCTCCTTGACCATCCCAAGTTAATTTGGCCAGAGTTACCCTTCTCTCTTTCTCTCCCTGTCTTCCTTTCTTAGATTCTCTTTCTCCTTTTCTGTCTCTCTCTCTCTCTCCCTCTCTTTTACTCTTTCAGGGTGGTTTCACACCAGGAGCCTGGATCCAAGCACACTTGATCACAGAGTCTGGTTCTTTTGATAAGTGTGAACACAAGCAAGCAATGCTTGGGGATGTTTTGCCAGAGTCAGCCTGAAAAGGTGGTCTCAGGCACAATTCATGTGTACTCAGGCATGGTATGGATGAGACGTGAAAGCCACAATGCCTAAACAAGAAAGCGGGCTGCTATATACCATATGTTGTAATTGTTGGTTGCACTTTGGTTGCTTCTTCTTCTTTCTTGTGTTTACTAGTGATTGTAAACCAAATTTGTAAATACTGCAATCTACTGTGTTGGATGGTAATATAAATATATTAGGGCTGTCGAAGTTAACGCATTAACGCACGGTCTGTGCCTTGCCAGCTCCCGTAATTTCAGGAAGTGGCACTTAAATAATATTGCAAACAGTTACACAGCAGAAATGGATACAGAAAAGGGACTTTTAAGCGAAAAGTTTAGCTTTAAAGTTTTGTGCGATGGTTCTCTGGACAAAACAAAAGTAATTTGTATTTATTGTAAATGTAAAAGGGCAGGGTAAAAAATTTGCATCAATAACGCGTTAACTCAGGACACTAATGCAATTAATTGTGATTAAAAATTTTAATCTACTGACAGCCCTATTTATAAAATAAAAATACAGTCAGTCTTTAAAGGTCTGAACCAAGCCCTGAATGTCCCCAAATCCTACAAAACCCCCATTGTCCTCTCCTTCCTTCTTTTGTCTTTTGGCTGGATTTTCTATCATGTGATAAAAATGGTTGGATTCAGTTGATTGTAAAAAGAGTTCCATAAGAAAAGAATAAAAACCACGAGCTTTCTGGATGGCAGTGATTCTGGATAGTAGCTGTAATGGAATAACTAAGGTGACAAAGCACCACATCTCAGTCTAGATGCAAAGGAGTTCATTAGAGAATGCACCAAGCATTAAACTTGGAAAAAATACAATCCAACAAAAACAACAACAACAAAAAAAACTCATTCAAATCATGACCTCACATTTTAATAATTACTTTCAATTATTAATATTGTTTGCTATTACTCAATACATTAATCATGTTTAAACACACATTTTTAACAATTGCATAGCTTAATATTGCTGGATAAATTAATTTTGATTGAGCCGATTTTTTTTTACCTAAGACTGCCGATAAAACTGGATTTTGTGAGGAAAAAAGTTTCAGAGATTCTTAAATTTTTTTAATTAGGAAATTAGGTTTTTGCAGACAACACTGAAACCCAGCCCAATTACTTTACTCCTTCGAAAAAATCATGAAAATTACAAATACTTAGATAAAATAAAACTGATATCCAAGATGCTGAGAGGTTGAATTTCTACTAAAGTATTGAAAAGATTGCGTTTTTTTTGCTAAAGATAAAAATATAAAACCTAAGATGTCTAACTTTCTGGGAAATAAAAGGGCTTCAGTCCTCTAGCACTCAAGTTATTACAATGAAAGGACACACTTTACAAGATATTAACATACTCAGACCAAACGTTTTGTTTGTCAGGTGTCTGGTCTCTGTTTATCTGGGGGAAAAAAAATAAAAATGTTTTTTCTGAAAAAAGAAACAAAAAAAAAAGAAATGCAATCTTAGAATTGATTATCATTACCGACCATACTCAAATTAAGTGTTTGGTAGGGCACCCCTGTGTCATGTGAGGAATGCCAAATGCCTATTGCCAAATGCAAGGGACTAGATGCTGTCTTTTCTCCATTGTTCAAGGTAAGCAATGTTGGTAGACCCCTGCAAGATTATTCCTTATTCACTTGCAACTTAAACATTTGTAATGTTTTCTGTGAAATTCAACTTTTATAATGTCCTCACACATGCAATAACTGAACAGTGCAAACTTTGCTCCCACCATTTTCCTAATCTGCAGCATAGAATATACCAGAAAATCCCCAACCTCTCAATAATTTAAGATTCTCTTTCCACATCCTGATGACGAACATGGAACATATCATCTAGCTACTTTCACTGAGACTGAGCAAAGGAACAGCTGTGTTTCAAAAAGGAGAAGAACAAGAAGCAACGGAATAAGAAAAGCAGATTTGGAACAATTTTGGACGACCCCAATCTTCCCCACTTCGAAGATCCATATGGTATTCCAGACATGGGCAGCATATCCATGCAAGATCAATTCTTTCATCCCTACGTAAAGTAAATAATATTAAATGCAACTATCTACTCACCCGACTGGTTGGCGTTCGGCCGATGTAAGGGTTCTGAACTACACTGCTCATGACAGAGCTTGGTGATTATTAGAAAAGGCAGGATGTGTTTGACTCTGCCCAATGCCAAGCCAAGTGGTTGCTGGATTGCTTTGCAAGTAGTTGGTGGAGTTAATATGGCTTTCCATTCCCTCCTACTTGGTCACACGGCACACAAAGAGCCCTATCAGCAACCCTGTCTGCACTGCAGAGGCAAGAAAATAATCTTACAAGTAAATTATTTATATTGGCACTAAAACTAGCATCTGCACTAAGAGCTTGTGATTGTCTGTAACAGCAGAAAGCATACTAAAAGCCTGTCATTTTGCTTGTCTCCATAGTGATGTACACTGATATATCTCTTTTTAGACAAACTATGTGTCCCTGTTAAAAGGATTACTATGACTTCAACTACTTGTGTAAAACACTGCTACAAGTGCAGATTTGGGTATGTATGGTAGGAACATGTCCCTCTCAAGCTGTGGCTTAATTGTTTCATCCAATATTTTAAATAATTTTTACTGATCTTGTCTTATAACTGGTAACAATAAGGTAAAGTGTTCAGGGTTGTAGTAGTTCTTTTGCTAAAGTAGGATTGATAGAGAGTGAAAACAAGATCCATCGACATAAGTCACTTCATAAGTACTTGATTTCTGTATGGGTCTTCCCTGTCAGAATGTGTGAGAAAGGGAGTATTGTCCGTAGATTAGCATGAACAGAGATGACTTTCATGGGAAACACCTATCACCACCAGAACTCAAAACAGAACCTATTTGTTCTACACATTTTTATTGGTCTAGTGTACCCATTGACTGTTTAAAACACTGGACAAAACCTCCGTGACATCACCCATTGGTTTCTGCATGAGTGAAAGTGAAGCCTAAAAAATCTCGTCCTGGGCGCCGCCATTAGCCTGCGCGTG
>JAPZDZ010000002.1:122371-132703 GCA_029783805.1 Acanthurus tennentii | reverse complement strand
TTGGTATTTTGACCATTTTTCATTTTCTGAAAATAAATGCTCTAAATGACAATATTTTTATTTGGAATTTAGGAGTAATGTTGTCAGTAGTTTATAGAATAAAACAAAAATCTTCATTTTACTCAAACTTATACCTAAAGACAACAAAATCAGAGAAACTGATAATTTTGCAGTGGTCTCTTAATTTTTTCCAGAGCTGTATGTTATCCAGAGGTGGCAAGATTGCTAATCCACATCCATAGTCCCTTGGCAGATTAACATAGACCATAAAAAGTCTAAGAGAGATAAAAGTACAATCTACATCAAAAATAGGATAATATACATGAGTCTTCCTGATGATTAGTGTATTTAACCAGTGTGCTATCTCTTCCCTGTGCCAGTTCGTCTTTGTCTTGTTGCAAGCATTCCAGTCTCTCGACTTATGAAGTATTTCTGGTGTTGGATCTGTTTGTTTGTTTGACTTCCCCTTTTGCCTGGCTTTTAAATTTGTTCGCCTGGTTACTGGCCTGTTACTGCTTGGGTTCAGGACAAAAGCGTCATCTGTGATCATTTGTACATTAATGTCCCTGAATGAAGGTAGACTATTGATGTATAAGAAAAATAAGATTGATTCTGGATCAATGTTCTGGATCAAGTATGGAGCCTCGTGGGACACCTGTTAGGCACCTCAGGTATGGAGATTTTACGCTGTTGACCTTTACAGATAGTTTAATGCAGCTAGGTATGACTTGATCCACCACATGGCTTGTTCAGACCAGTTGAGATTAGCTATTTTTTGCTAAGAATTTGGTGGTCAACGGTATAATGATCCTTTTTAAATCTAAAGACACTACACTAAGGCAACTGCTCATGTCCAAGGGGCCCTGATTTTTTCTACAAAACCCAGTTCAAAATAAGTTGGGACGCTATGTAAAATGAACGACCTGGTGGGCAAATAGTCCAACAGTTTAAGAACATATCTGAATGCAAAACTGCAAAGAATTTGGGGATTTTCACTGTCTACAGTCAATAATGTCATCAAAAGTTTCAGGGAATCCGCAGAAATCTTTGCATATGAGCAAACCAACACTGAATGGCCCTGACCTTCAATCCCTCAGGAGACACTGCATTAAAAACCAACATCATTCTGTAAAAAATATTACTACATGGACACGGGAGCACTTTGGAAAACCATCGTCAGTTAACACAGTTTGTCGCTACATCTTCAAGTGCAAGTTAAGATTCTACCATACAAAGAGAGAGCCATACATCAATAACATCCAGACACACTGTTGACTTCTCTGGGCCTGAGCTCATCTAAGACAACTCATGCGAAGTGGAGAAGAGTGCCGTGGTCTGATGAGCCCACTGATGAGACTGATGTCTGATGAAAAAATGTGTGGCACATTATGAAGCACAAAATATGTCAACAGAGACCCCAATCTGTTGAGCAACTGAAGTATTAAGTTTGTTTCAGAGGTGGCATTCGAGGTAACTTTTGCAGTGCTTTATCGCCTAGGGGAGACAGAGTCCCCTGTATGTAATCGTATAGTGTAATGTAGCTATTTTTTTTTAACACAAACTGCATATCATGTAGAGGGTTCCTATTTTTCTCATCAATACTCAAATAGGCTGCAGCTCCCAAAAAAAGTTCTGAATGAGTTTAAATAAATTGTTGTAATTTAGAAAATCTTCAGTGAATTTGTTCTTAAATCATCATTGAATCAAAATTAAACTTTCCTCTGTGAAATAAGAAAGTGAACCTATTAAATACACCCCTAAAAGGATTGAAACAGAGAATAAGAACCAGAATTGATAAGAAAGAATCAGAATTGGAATCTTAATTGTTACAAACGAAATGATGCCCAACCCTACTGACAGTCTTTTTAAGAGGTTAAGGGTCTCTGTGATTCTTTCAGGTCTGTTTGTAGATTAGATCAGCTTTAGTTTTAAGTGGCTAGTAACTCTAGTAGGCTTTTCAATTAACTGTGTGAAGTTGAAGTGGTCTGTGATTGATTTCAGATTCTTCATTTTTGTTCTTGTCACCAGAGATAATGTTAAAAACACCATACAGGATTATCTATTTTTGTGATCACATGGGTTAAGAAGAGCTTAAGATCTTGATGTTTTTCATAACTGGGTTTCTGAATGGGACTTTACGCTCACCACTAATATTTTTTTGTGGAATATTTGGTACCATTACTGAGAGAATTTGTTCTGAGTTTGCCTAGTAGTCCTGAATCACTTTTCCTTTGGATTTAGGAGACCAATCTCAATTCTTACATCCAAAAATCAATCTTCAATCAATTTTTTTTATGCTGTACGTGTGGTGCAGCCTTCAGTCTTGCATGACCTCAATCGCCTAGTTATTCAAAATGAGAATTGTTTAACATTAACAACGTGGCGGGATTAGCTCTGCTAAAGGCACCTCCACCAGGCCTGAAGCTGATGTTTGAATTAATTCTTAACTTAAAAAACTCAGTGAAGCGTGAGACAAAACCAAAGCTTCCTTTGGGCAATGTGTTCTGCACTTCTTAAGTTTTCACAATTATGCAGATGATACACTATTTTATGTAACAATACAGCAAGATGAAACCGATCAGTGAACTAAATTCAAGCATGTATGGATGTGCATGTGGGTTACCTTTGTTCAGGATATGTCCTTAAACTATGTACTTTGACTCCTTTTTTCACTCTTTGTAAAATTGCAGAAATCAGTTCAAATAGTATTGAGTCATCTGAATGGTACAGTTTATTTTGTAGGGTTGCTTTTAATTGACTTTTCCTCAGCCTTTAACTGCATCCAACCTCACATTTTAGCAGGTCAACTCAACAGCATTCACATCAATGACCCTGGCTCAATATGTGAGCTGGAAGACTTTTTAACGGATAAGTCAAAGATGGAAAGGGTCAGCAATGTCCTTTCATCTTCCACTGGCTCCCCCTTTTGTGTATCTTTAACAAAATATACTTCACTGAGTGGACTGAGTCAGTAGTGATTATAGTGATGACAGACCAACCTGGAACTGTTAGCTTCTCCACCATAAACTCCACCCATGATGAGACAGCAGCCAGGGTGTACTCAAGACTGTGGTTGAGCAGGAATGAGTCCAGTGACAGGCTACGAGGGTTGATGATTGCAGTCACCAGGTACTCAGAGTAATGAAAGAATGACAAGGAGCACATGTACCTGCAGAGAAGCACCATTACTACACATTCAACTGCAACTTGCCTGAGGCCTATACTACAAAGCGTGGTAACTAGCTTAACAAGGCAACTTAATGAGTGACTTTGTGGTGATGGGTGAATCTTTCAATTTAAGTAGTACTACAAAAGTGTGTAAGTCTGTCACGAGATATGTTATCATGGCCATTTATGCTGCATCTTTAAACTTCACTGAGAAATTCAGCTTCATGATAACTTGTTCTCCAAAATAAGCACCATTTTTTTCCCAAAAGCCTCTCAAGAAAAATGGCAGCACATGGATGACCCCCTAAACCCTACCAAACAGAATCATAATCATCATCATACTTTTATATTATATATGGACTTCTTGTCAGGTGTGCTTTCCATGGGGGTTGTGGTTGAAATGGTTGCTGGATTGAACTAATTAAATTATATTATATTCATACAGGTAACTTTAGAGCCAAGTGTTTATGGGAGTCAATCTTAATTCATTTATGGTTCAACTTTAGAGATGTAGCATGTGTGTAATAGTGTTAACCTATTTTTTTTTCACATTTTTGGATAGACCATTCTACATGTTTCTACTACACTGACATATTGGGACCATTAAAATAAACTATGAGCTAGGGGAGGGGGTCAAAATCTAAGACAAAAAAAAAATCTAATTTTTTCTTAGTTCACCATATTAATTTCTGCATATGTAAATTTTACAGTGATTTTTTTGCTTCTCTCAAACATTGAAGCACTCACTAGCCCAGGTTTACTTGTGTTGCCTTTATTAGTTAAATGTGAAAATATTGTTTATACTTGTAATTTACTACAAATGCCTTGTTCTGACCAACAATGCAGGACAATTGTTAGAGAGGAATCTGCTAAGCGTTTTTTCCTGATTTTCCTGATTCTTATGGAGGTTGGGAATTTAATGACTGACATCACTGGGCAAAACAAAAGGGAGGTTTATGTAATGTATTCTTTTGTTTATACCAGAAAAGTTTCTTTAGGTTGTACTTTGGCCGAAAGTAATCAATTCAGATTATCACAATTTCCGGACTACTAAGCGCACCTGAGTATAAGCTGAACCCACTAAATTAAAAAAAAAAAAAAGATTTTGTACATATATAGACCGCACTTGTCTATAAGCTGCAGATGTTCCCGTTGTAACATGGGATATTTACACAGAAAAATATAACACAGAAAGTTTTTTTTTAAACTTTTAATTAAATAAATGTATTTTTCCGAACAGTGCCTGTAGCAGAGCTGGTTAAAAAAAAAAAAAAAAAAATACAGTTGTCTGCCAGAAAAATCATTGATTGCTATCTTCATGTTCCTCCTGCGCACTAAAACCCCCAAAGTTGTCTTCTTCAGTGTTAGAATTGAACCGCCTCAGAATTACTTCGACGAGGTCTGCAAAACACATTAATGATAAATAATGAAAAAATATGAATCTCAATTTTTTAGCTTTGAATTGAAATCACGAATTTCTGCCATGATTTTTTTTTCTACCTGGGCTTTCAGCAACATCCATTTTGCATTCATTTGTTCACTGAGTTTTCTTTGCAATTAACGTTATTTCAGCAACGCCGCAGTCACTCCTCAGAAACTTTCAACTCAACTATTTGATTCTGCGTGCCGTGGATCGGGTGACCAAAAGGCGCTTTGTCATAGGATAAAGGAGAAGCCTCGGACTGTTTGTTTACAACTCTGACACATGCTTGTCGGGTCTTGGAAAAAAAAAAAAAAACGACATAATTTAAAAATGAAATCGCATGTAGGGGTGAATCTACATCGAGGTTCCAAAACGATTAATCGTGCAGGCCTAACTTCGACACACACTTTCTTGTTTATTTTCGTCTATAAATTAGCTGCATCACTGTTTAAGCCACAGGGTTCAAAACGTGTGAAAAAAGTAGCAGCTTATAGTCCGGAAATTATGGTACTTATCTTTAATCTAGCCATTTAGTTATGTACATGTGCTTGCAAAAGTATCCAAAATATTCTTTTGATTTCTTGGAATAACAGCTGTGTGTAGAGTCACTTACTGTAATTATGGTACCAGCTAAAGCATTATGGGTGTGTACTGACCACCCTGTATAAACAGTTCAGCCTTTGCTCCTTCAGGGCAGAGGTTAGCTTATGCTGCCATAAACATGTGCTCTTTGTTTTAGTTGCAGTTGCAATTGCAATTTTACAGTCACTACATTGTTTTCTTCTGAATGGCCCAATACACAGTTTTGTGTCTTTAAAGTCTGGATACTTCTGGTAACATAATATTTGTAGGCCAAAATGTATTTCCTTATTGCTAAAAAAAAAGAGGCGTTATTTGATAAGTTCAACACTGCAGGTGAAATACTGTAATGTTGTAAGGTTGACCCCTACCTTTTTTTAAATTTTTTACCCTAATACAGTCTTATTTTACATCTCAGCTAAGTAACAGGTTAATGAAGATTCTGTAAATAAAAACAGAGACCATTTCACAAGTACTCTTTGATGTCACTTTGAATTTACTCTGTGGGTAATGTTCAGCAAGTAAGCCTCCTTGGGCTTTGCAGACAAATACAGTGTTTGATGTGGCCATTACCATGTCTCAGCACTCCTCATATTATGACATTTTTATCATATATTTGTCAGACAGGAAATATGGAACATGTGTCATGATGAAAGAAGTTCTGCTAGTGTTACAGTCACTTAAACGTCAACTTGTCAATATTTGCCGTGGTAGTACCATTTAATACCAGTTTCACTGGTCAGTTTGTTAACCCTGAATTTCCTTGAAAATCTCACCATGAGCAAAAAGTCTCTTTCTAGTACAGGCCTCTGGATTAAAAATACACACTAATGTCAAAAACTATATGTATTCTGAGTGACCGTGTTTCTCTGTAGAGCTGAACAATTAATCTTAGCATATATTTTGGTCGAATTAAATTTATCGTTAATAAATGGTGTTAAACATTACAAATAAATAAAATGTGGAGATATTATAGAGTGGATATTAATTATAAATACATAAATATAAAGGTTAAACTAAAAATATCTAATTAATAAAACAAGAAATAAATCAACAGTCACATAATGCCACTTAAATGCATAAACTGAATTTACTAAACGAGTGATGACGTCTAAACGTATCTAAGTTACATACCAGCCAAAATGTGTCCACGTGGTGTCAGAAAAGCTTAAAATTAAGCCACAGCCAAAAGTCACTCCCAGAAAACAGGCTCTAATGGCAACCTAGAACAAGTTCAAACACTTCTGTTATCCCGGGTCAAATAGCCAGCGTACCTTGACAAAACAAGGTTTCTTTGTAGCTAGCCCAAAGACCTGTTAGCCACATTGATGTTTGCATAGCTACGATTGCAGCTGCAGACACGGAACTAATGCTTAGAATTTAGCATTTAACTTATTTACGCACACCTCACCTGTGGAAAAAAACAACATACCTAGCAAGGAAAAAAGCATTAACAAAGGAAACTCAGTCACATGAGCTTTTTTCACTTCAAAAATAATTTAGTGAAAAGCAACTCTAAAAGTCTAACTGCATTTTAGCTAATAGCGTTAGGAACCGTTTTGTTCAGTCCTTAGCAACGCATTAATACCAGGAGGCAGTTAACTTGTCAGATAATTTAGACTTGTTACGGAAGCAAATTAGATTAACAGACACACAGCCAGTAAACAGTGATTAAGCAGGTTTCTAAATTTGGCTTTTGGTAACACTCCGTCACAGCACAAGATGCAGGAAGGGAGCCGCTGCAGCTTTAGGGTTACCATGTCTGGCTTAGGTTCCTGTCTTGAGCATTCCAACATCGGCTTTCTGGCTCCTTTAACTAATAAGATTAACTTAAATAGGTTGCAAGCTAACGTTAGCCAGCCAAGGGATTTAGTTAGCCAACATTAGCAACCTAACTTAAGTGCAAGATTTAAGTCCAGATTGTGGAATAATTCTTGTCAGACTCGGCAAAATTAGTTTGTTGTAGACAAAATACCCTACTCCTGGACAGCAATAAAACTCTCGTGCGGTCTTACGTCACTAAAAATCAGATTAAATCAAACACAAGCCAATAATTTGACAAACACTAACGTCAATGCTTACCTTGTATAGAGTTCCCCTGTATATGATTAGCAGCAGGCCGTTGATAACTGCAATGTGTGTACAAATCACAATTTTCCCGGGAGTGTCCGTAAGGTAATCAAAGACCCAGTCAAGTTGTCCAAACCAGGTTCTTATCAATGGGATCACCACCACGCTAAGCCCCAATATAAATGCGTTAATACTTACTCTTCCTTCTAGCACCAACTTACTGGCTGCCATGATGGACGCAGGAGTACGCTGAGGGAGCTCTCGCGATACCTACATGGCAACCTCAAGATGTCCATTTATAGCTTCATATTTTACTAGCAGCACAGAATATTTCATTAAATTAAAGAATGAATGAATTTATCAGTTTATTAATATTTTGATTGTACGGATTGTTTTGGAAAAGGCCTCTTACACAGGCTTTTTTTTTTTTAAATCATAGGTATTTCGTATGTTTTGGTTATTTCAGCCAACAAAACCGCAGCAGCTTAATGAATTTCAACAAATCAATGTCTGCAGCAGGGGCACTTGGGTGAAGTCTGACTTGTCTTGTATGTGCACTATTGGAACAGTTACTAAAATAAGAATTAGTAGTTACCCTGTTTACCCTTTTAGTAACCTCATCAAAATTTATGATGCTTGATAAATTTTACTACTTATTACAAGGATACAAGGAAGTTTAATGATTAATTATTAATTATTGATCACTTCTCTATCAAATGTTTCAACAAGGATAGAGAATCTTATTTTTATAAAACTCTATGTATTTCAGAAACAGTAAATGCTAAATTTTTCAAACATTATAGCAGATAAGTTGCAAATCTCACCCACTGCTCAGGCAACAAAATAAAATACATTTTGGGCCATAACTCCTGAACCCTAAGTATCCACTACAAGTTTCCTATTTTTCTTGATTCTGTATGGAGTAAGATAGCTGTCAAAAAGATGTATGTATGATTTTAACCATTCGTATTCGTAATCTTAAACATTTGTATGTCAATAAAATTGTTGCACACAAAATTCTGCTGTCATAAACATGAGTCTAGTCACAGGGAAAAATAACCGAAACTCGATTCCTCCAATCGCACGTATGCGCCAAAGCAAAAAATGGCTGACAGCAGTGGATTGGGTGGAGCCGCCCACTCAGGAGAAGCATCACAGGTAAAGTCAACAACATGTATATCCAATATTTATTTCATAAAATTGTACTTTATTAAACAATGTATGACTTACAGGCTTACTCCTTTAGCTCGCAAGCTAAGGACATGCCGGTGACGCTAAGTTAGTGTTAGCATTACTAGCATCAGAAGTTGGTTTTGCATTGACCTGCAAAATATGAAATGATTAATTTTGCGACATAATGTTGATCAAAATACTACTTTTGTCGATTTGTAAATTGTGTCATTTAGCGTATAAATCTGTCCATGGTATAAGTCCAGTCTCTTTTCCTCTTTGCCAATTCTCCTCTCGACCATGTGCATTTGTTTACCACAGCGGGAAATCAATCAGTGGACCGATGGATTATCAAACACACATTATGATGTCTATCTTTGTGTAGTTTTATCTGTCAACAACAAGAGATTACGGTTTAAGGGGCGCGTTTGTGTCGCGGTGCCGTAGAGACAAGAGCTGGGATACCCATGTAACAAGTTACAAGTTGTTTATTTAACCAGCAGCACTATTACTCTGAAGCTGTGTTAATTAAGGTAAAAATTAACCACAAGGCAAATATCCCATGCTCCTCTGACCAGAGGGGCATCACTGGCAATGCAGCGATTGGCAAGATTCAATAAAGCTGGCTATAATAATTAAGAGTTATTGTTTTAACTTGCAAGCTAATGATTGGCATATTCATTTTGCTAAAAATACAGAAGTATTTTGGACGTTTGTCCAGCCTATGTGGAATTGATATAGTACTGTATGTTGGTAAACGACTAAGTTAACGGTGGCATTTAATGCATCAAACTTGTATTATGTTGTTTACAGGGACTTTGAGTGATCACACAAATAGGGCAAGTCAGCAAAGCAAAATTTATGATAGATGTATTCCATGTTCTGATTGCTTGAACATTATACGCATATTATTCTCTGGTTAAATGTTTTCTGTTGTCACTGCACTATGCCTGTGTAAGTCAGTGTGTGCTTTGGTATGTTTTTAAAATATTTCTAAATTATTAGACTTATAACCTAATTGCCTAAGTCATATTTTAGCTAAATTGTGATATTTACCTAGTTCCCCTAACACTGCTGATTCACAGTGCATTATTGTTCTAAAAACCTTAAAATATGACTCAGGCAGTTATTCTATGAGGCTAACAAATGCTATTTCATACAAAATATTAAAAGATTTTTCCCCCCCAGAAAATGGAGCTATTTGGAACTGACTGGGAAATGTTTGACGCTGCGCACGAGGAACCATATGGAGTTCAAGTCCAGGAAATTCAGTGCCCTCTGACTCCGTATATTATGGAAACCGTACAGTCCATGATAAATCCCTTGACCTCATCAGAGTCATTTGGCAGAGACATTTACATAACAATGGTTGAGTGTATTGAAAGTCTAATGGCAACACAAGAAATGCCTGAGATATAACATGATCTTGCAAAAGATTTTAATAGTATAAACTAAAGGTAAACATTTGCAGACAGTCTACTTGTTAAAAAAAAAAAGACTTGCTCTGACATCTGTTCAATTTAACAAGAGATAGGAGTCCCAAACATTTTTACTGAGAGCTTTCCAGTGAAATTTCTATTAATCATCCAAATTAAATTAGGCTTTTCTAAAACAACATGACTGTGGGTATTCCAAAGAGCAACATGGAGGTTACAGAAAAGGAAGGAAGTTTTCACAAAAATGACAAGAATAAAACATAGGATCTGACATGTCGCAGTTACTTGTTTTACTTTGCACTGAGTGGTTACACCCAATCAAAAGTTTGGCCGTGGCATATGGCTAGTGTCAAAATGTTTTTGAATTCAGTGTATGTTCTCAGGCAAGCTGAAGGGAATGTTACTGTATGCGCTTACAGTTGGAAAACAAACAGTGTGTTGTTTGTCACAGCCATGGTTGAATTTTATATTTATGACAAAGTCCTT
>JAPZDZ010000002.1:106482-119865 GCA_029783805.1 Acanthurus tennentii | reverse complement strand
GGCATCAAGGAGGCAAAGCAAAGGCATCAGCAGAGACTGGAGAGAGACCTCAACACCAACAACAGCAAAGACATGTGACAGGCGGTCAAAAGTAAGAGCGTTCCCCTCATGTGTGAGGCCACGTTACCAGACAAGCTAAACACATTTTATACTCATTTTGATCTCCTCAACAGAGAGTCAGCTGTCTAGTCTATTTCGCCTCCAGAGGACCGGCCATTGTCAGTATTCACAGCGGATGTGAGGAAAGTCCTGCTAAAAGTGGATAAGAGTAAAGCTGCTGGGCCTGATAACATACATATCATTGTCACAGGAGAGTGTTTCCACCTGCTTCAAGACAGCCACCATCATCCCTGTGCCTAGAAAGTCTGCCGTGTCTGATCTAAATGATTACCACCCTGTGGCACTCACCCCCATCCTGAAGTGTTTTGAGAAACTGCTTCTCCATCACATAAAGGACAACATCCCTGCCAGTCTGGACCCAGTCAGAACCAACAGATCCACAGAGGATCATGCATCCTGACTGGAAACATCACAAACTGGCATGGGATGTGCATGGCCCGGGACAGGAAGACTCTGCAATGAGTGATTAAAACTGCCCAAAACATCATTGTTATCCATCTACCAAGCATCAGTGATATCAGGGAGGCGAGGTGCCTGCGCAGAGCCAAATGATACTAAAAGACAACACCCACCCCAGCCACAGCCTGTTCACCCTGCTGCCGTCAAGTGCTGCCATACCGCCAGACTAAAGAACAGCTTCTTCCCTCAGGCTGTGAGACTACTAAATACACCATCTGCACTCCTCCATGTTTAATTATTTTATTTTATTTTTTATACGATCAATTAATCAATCAAGAGGGAACCACATTTTAATTTCATTATACAACCTGTTGTATAATGACCAATAAACTTCCTTGTATCCTTGAATACCAAAACCCACCCTCCAGCTCTCGGGGTCTCTTGATCCATAAGTGTAAATCTGTAAATAATTGTTCTATATAACTCTGAGGTGTTCCTCTGCATGGGCTGCCGGATTTCGTATTGTACATTCCTCTATTGAATTTCAGTAAACAGGTCCATATCCACCTCCGACTGCAGCCAGCACAGAATGGGTGGCCAGCAGGACAGAGGGCACAATTTTCCTTTAATTTAATCTAAATTCTCCAAGTGCTTTTTACTGAATGTAAAACACTTTCACTATTGGACCTTACCAAACTCCCAACACTCTGCCAGCAAAGAGCTTGATGGAAGAGCTGTCCCAAAGCTTTTTAATTTTACAACATAATTTAAAGCCAATTTTGCATGCCACAGCTCCCCTGCATCCACCAACAGAGCTGGGATTGACATTGTCAGTTCACGTTGATCCACTGCACAACCTAAGAGCTCTAGACTGAACAAAATCTAGCTTTTCCATTGTATATTTTACTGCCGAACCATATGCTAGACATCCATAGTGAAAACTGCTCTTATCATAGTCTTATAAATCATCAGCATGAGTTTCCTATCTGCATCCCAAGAGCATCAAGCCTAGTACTTTATTATATTTAAAACCTTCAAACATTTGCTTACAGTTTTATTAATATGCTCCTTATAATCCAACTTTTCATCCAACCAGACACCAAGAAACTTAAAGGCCCTGCCTCTCTAAAGAGGTTCCCCATACAATTTCAGGCCCTCGAAACCAATGTGCCTTTTCCTGCCAAAGATAACAAACTTTGTTTTTGATACTGACAACCTTAAGTCCCACTCATCAGCCCAAGGCTGTATCTTATCCAATGCGCACTGCATCTGCCCAAATAAGCAACCAATGTTGCGGCCTCTCTTCCATATTTTCCCATCATCTGCAAACAGCGACCTCTCAAAGCCATTTCCTACACCTTCAAACATTAACCATTATGTTAAACAGGACAGGACTGATTACACTCTCCTGTGGGGTCACATCATTCACTCACACAGTGTCAGAAAAGCTTCCCCCAACTCTTACCTGAATACACAGCGATTTTAAAAAATCTTTTATACAGTAGAGCATTCTGCCCCTAATTCACACATCAAAAAGCTGAATGACCAACCCCTCTTTTCAGAGCATTTCATACGCCTTCTCAGTGTCCAGAAAAAAACCTACCACCATTTCCTTGTACACCAGTGCTATCTTAATTTCTCTGTCCAACATAAAGACAGAATCCATAGTCCCTCGACCTAACCTAAAGCCGGTTTGAGATGGAGAAAAGTACCCCTTCTGGTCTAGTCCGTATACTAACCTGTTGGTGATCATCCTTTCTATAATCGTGCAAATGACCCCTGTGAGAGCAATTGGCCTATATGACCCAAGACTATCAGCCTCTTTTCCAGGTTCCGAAATTGGCACAGCCACAGCATGCTTCCATTCAGCCGGGATCAGACCTTTTTTCCATACATATATATATATATATATATATATGGGTTGTCAAAGTTAATGACACGTTAACTCAAACTCCTTTTAACGGCACTCATTTTTTTAACACGCAATTAACGTACGCATGGTCTGTGCCTTGCCAGCTCCTGTAGTTTCAGGAAGTGGCGCTAAAATAACATTGCTAACGGTTAGAAAGCAGAAATGGATACAGAAAAGGGACTTTTAAAAGGAAAGTTGAGCTTTAAAGTTTTGCCTGATGGTTCTCTGGACAAAACAAAAGTAATTTGTATTTATTGTAAATGTGAACTAAGTTACCACCTGAGCACGTCCAGTCTTAAAATATCACATGATTGGAGACTATCTGTACAGTATAAATATGTTATCCTTTTGGAATGTTCCAATGAAAATAAAAATAGAATATTTCCACAAAGGAATTATAATTGTCCTCTCCAATTTTTCCTAAAGTGTAAGAAACACAATAAATATCTTGTTAAACTACATATAGGGCAGGGCTAAAAATTTTCAATTAATTTGCCTTAATTAGTGTTAAAAAGGCGTTGACTCAGGACACTAATGCGATTAATCGCAATTAAAAATTTTAATCGACTGCAGTGGCGCCACCATGTGGTGGCCAGTGGTGGCCATGGCCACCACAAAATCATTGTTGGCCACCACAGTGGCCACCCCTGAGTAAATTTTTATTATGCATACTATGTGTAAATTAATCTATAATGTAAGCTAGATTTTTTAAAATCTTTAAAAGCTTTGTTCATTTAATTGTTTAAATTAAACTGTGGTAATTTTCAATTAAAAGAAAACTTATTTAAACGGTACTACTGCTTAGCTACTGTGAAATGCTGTATACAGACACATGTAAACGCTTCTTTGAGTGCTGCCATTAACAGTTAAGAGATCAAAGTATATTTATATACATCATATTACATGGATATAGATTTATCAGATTCAACAGTATTAAATGTGATTATGGATTTTTGTTTGGTATGCCACCTCGAGATTTGCTGTTGCCCCTGCTGGCCACCCCTAGAATTTTTTTTTGGAGGCGCCACTGATCGACTGACAGGGCCCTCAGTCGATTAAAATTTTTAATTGCGACTAATCGCATTAGTGTCCTGAGTTAACGCCTTATTAACACAAATTTTTTACCCTGCCCTTTTACATTTACAACAAATACAAATTTCTTTTGTTTTGTCCAGAGAACCATCGGGAAGAAATTTAAAGCTAAACTTTCCGTTTAAAGGCCCTTTTCTGTATCCATTTCTGCTTTGTAACCGTTTGCAATGTTAGTTCAGTGTCATTTCCTGAAACTACAGGAGCTGGCAAGGCACAGACCGTGCGTACCTTAATCGCGTGTTAAAAAAATGAGTGCCGTTAAAAGGAGTTTGAGTTAACGCGTTATTAACGCGTTAACTCAAACTCCGAAGTTAATGTGGAGTTATTAACACTTTACTTCGACAGCCTAAATATATATATATTACACATACACACACACACACATATTAAAAACATTTTGTGTTCTTCATAAGGGGAAGTGGGTTGCTCTATTTACCAATTTTGCAGGATTCATTTGACGCAACTCAGACCTCCATTAAAGGGAAGCGCACAAGCCCAAGGAAGAGGATTTTGGTTAAAAAAAGCCTTTAACTTTTATTTAAGACTTTTATTCCGACAACTATTTCAACCTTAACTGTTTTTTTGTTTTGTTTTATAAACCAACTCATTCTCTTATACAATCTCACTTTAAGTCTTGTTTGGTGAGACTCGCAGTAAGTCTAGTGTAAAGTTAATATAACATAAATTTACACATTTTCAGTGCCATGTGACCACTGCTGTAGCTGCCCAAGAATTTTAGTGATGTTCACCCTGTGTTAATTAAATGAACCCTGTAAAGAGGATCATTAACAATATAAGTGATTTTTGTTAATCAAAAACCAATCATTCATCACACAATCGGTTTTGTTATTTTTTTATTTGTGTCTAATATAGAATCAATAACGTGAGTTGTATGATAAAAAGTTGAACTTTTGGGTACATATATAATTTAATGATAATCTTTATTTTTACAAATACTGCCAGCTCATAACTCAACAAGCCCAGTTACTTCAGTTATTTCTAAATATGTTATTATACAAAAGCATTTAAAACAAAATGTAGTAGTACTAACAAGTCACAGCAGTCCTTCTAAACACATGAAAATTACTTTAGGTTTTGCTTCCTGTTCAGCCTTCTGCATTACAGACTATTGAGAATATGTAATATAGACCATTCAAAAAAGGAGTGAAGGAAAGGAAAACAATGCTGAGGAAACACCACCACCACCAAAAAAAAATCCATGATTCAAATTTATGGGTTTTATTCAGACCTTCCCTGTACAATAAGTATCCATGTCTTTCAAACACAACCTGCCCAGCCCCCTGTAATGAGGGCTTTGGTTATAAATGTATTAGTCTTCATATTCAAGCTTAAAAAAACCTTATGATATGACTGTGACATAAACTGGGTAATTTTCTTAAGGTGTTTAAGTTATAAAAAATTCTGTATTTCCCATTGCTTCACTGAAAAATCAAGGTAATAACTGTCTCAAACTATGCTGCATCTCTGTTTGAGGCAGCTAACATTTTGACAGATCTTGGTTATACAAACATTAATGGCAGACACAGCTTGTATGAAAGTTTTCCCTATGTTCTGGACTCTGTTCCTCTATGTTCTTTTAAAGATCAGCAATTTGCCAAAGAAACTTTAAGCAAAAGCTCTGCACATACAGTATGTACTGTACCACTGTGAGCTAATCCATTGTCTGTTGCAATTAACTTTGAAATGAACTGATTTTTAACTGAAGTTTTTTTCTATCACAACAGTATGCAGACTTGTGGTTGACTTTCCCTTTTCCAGTCAATGGTGACAGTCTACGTAAGGTTTTGTCATCAGTTTGTAAGAAACTGACTGATGACTTGGTTAACAAGTCCTGTATCTTTAAAAATTCCAACAACTATTTCAACCTTAAATAGAAAAAAAATATTTTTCCTCATGTTTGAAATTATATCTTTTAAATATAAGAAAACTTTTGTCATATATATTGTATTTTGAGTACTTTGACACCTTTCTGAGTTATTGGACATGATATGAGCTAACAAAGTTAGTTAAGGGGGGCAACATCCACCTAAGCTTCGATGGTTCTAGCAAAACTCGGGACAACAGTCTGACTGGCAAACATCTCAATCATATGGTTTAACGTTTTACAAATTTCAACTTTCAACTTCAGATAATACAATGATAAGTTAATATTCATTTAAATGTGTGTGTGTGTGTGTGTGTGTGTGTGTGTGTGTGTGTGAATACATATACAAAATGAGCAGATTTTCAACAACCACACTCAATATGGGAGGCTGTCTAAAAAGAGAGACTCCTTAAGAGGGCCACAAACAGTTCACTGAGAAGTTTACTGAGGATGGGGAGCATTCGACACATTATGGAATTAGGAAGAGGGAGAAACAGAAACTCGAGCTGAAATGGTGGTTGCAAGATTATAGGTCGAGTTTGGAGATGATGACTGAGGCGATGCTAAAGGGCTGTATATAGCCCTTACAGAAAAGGTTGAAGAAGGGGACTGGTGAGTAGCAGAAGCTGATGTCGGGGAGTCCGAGCTAACCTCATCTCCTTCTTCTGAGTCCCATACCTCGCTCTGCAAATAGTCTGCAAATAAGGCCTTGGCTCGCTGTAGTACCCTGCTCAGATTGTGGCGCCGCACAAGGCGATCAAAGTGCATGGCTAGTTCATTGTAATCCAAACTTTTTTTGATGATATGGTCTCGGTGCTCTAGCAGGATGGACAGGCACAGAAAGAGCATGAAAGGATTGCCTTTGCCGAACTCCTGAGGAGGCGGAAGGGAACATGGTTTATTGCTGGTGGTCTCAACTTTTGAAGTATTGGATGTATTAACTGCAGTGCTGGGGGATTTATTGCCAGGTGGGGGGAAATTATTCTCAGAAGTCCTACTGCCAGTCAGCAAAGGGCCTCTCCCAGTGGACAAAATGGGTGAAGACAGTAAGGATGTACTCTGAGGGTGTGGGGGGGGTGCAATACATGTTTTTAAAGTGGGGGTCACAGGTGAGTTTATTTCTGTACTGCTTAGAGCTTGGACAGATGAAGTCAATACCTTTGGGACAGTTCTTACAAAGGCCTCTCTTCCACTGGTTGTCGATGGAGATGAAAATTTTGAAGTAGAGTCTAGAGAAGCATCTAGCCAACTGGAGGGTGAAGCAGAAGATGTGGGAGAGACAGATGGGTCAGTTTTGGAGATTGGTAGGCCACTTGGTAAAAGAGGAGGTGATGACATTTGAGACATACCATCATCACTGTTTTTTATGAGAGGCGTTCTCTCTTCTGGATCCTCCTCACTGTCAACTCGCGACTGGTGCCTTGGGTTAATGGTTATGGAATTAGAAGCCAGAAAGCCCTGTGGCTGCTCAGAGTAATCAATATCAAAGCTATCATCATTTTGGGCAGTATAGTATTTAAACTCTCCAAAACTTGTTTGCCTCTCAAAAGTAAGGGTCAGCAAATCTGCTTTTTCCATGGTTACTTGAGAAATGTTATTTTTACTGCCCTCAATTCCATTAACAGGGCCTACATCTCTTTCCTCTACAACTTCATTCCTGGTTAAATCTGATTCCTCTCTTGAAGGCCTCAGCATATGTCTTCTACGCTGCTTCTCTTTGTGTCCTTTATCCCCTCCCATCCAATAGTCAATGGTTTTGTCCTCGTCTCTGCAAGCAAGTGTTTCATCAGTCTCCAGTGGTGGTCCTAGAAGCTCCACTTCAGTTTCAGGAGGATCAGGGGGCAGGGAGCTCCACATTACCTCTAACATCCTTAAAGCATCATCAAATGCAAACTCTCGCTTGAGCTCCAGAAGCAGCCAGCGGTAACAGAAGAAGAGGTCATCAGCCCCTCGGGACACCAGGTAAGAGTAAAATTCAGGATCTGAGTACTGCAGAAGCAACTTTAGATGCTGGAATTTAATAGACATAAGCTGCCCATCTGGCCTGAAGTTTCCCTCCAAGCGTTTCATAATGCCGCAAAAGCAAATGAAGGCATGTGCTTCATTGTCCATTACTGCAAGTATAGGAGAGGCAATATCACTCATGCCTTGACAGTATGATATCTGAAAAACAACACATCCATATAAAGTTACAGAGTTCAACAGTTCATAGAGAACAAGTAGAATATTAAGTCATTTAGAGATATATGCATGGTTGTATGAATAAAACGCCTGTCAAATTTCAGAAAACTCAAATTTTTTGTAAAAAAAAATGAGTTTGAGTTTTCCTTGAGTTTTCTAATTAAGTGTGAGTATGCTGCTTTCTTTGCACATAATTGGATTCCCTATTTCCTCATGTGCTTAAGAATGTGCTTAAGAATGTGCATACATTTAAAACCAACTGACAAACCCCTAGTAGCAGTGTTTGGGGTTTGGGGTTTGGTCTGCAAAATATGTTATTGGTTGTTTCAAACAATTAATATGATCTTTTTAACATATATATTACCTTCATAAAATCAGTGCAACAATTAAAATATAAATTCAAACAAAGTTGAACTGTGTAATTTGTAATGATGTGGTACTGTACCTAGATTCTACTTTATGTTTATTTGTTTTATATTTACATTGAGTGAATCATCTGTCAACCATCTATCCCATACCTTATCTTAATGTATCCTGGCACAGGTATTTGTATAAATGTCAGACAATAAACAGCTTGGCTTAATAGAAAATAACATAATTTTACATAATTTTCAAACATCTGCACCATAAAGAGATTTTGAAGAATTGTGTATACACATTTAGTAACCATTTTGCTGACAATAATTAATTTTAGTTAAAATATTTGTACAAATAAGGGCAGAAACTACCTTAAACTTTGTTGAAATAACTATGACACAAGTAAGAAAGCAGATACGAGACTTATTTCTATGAACCACTGCATAGATGGGTAGTCAAATTTTTTCACACATCCCAGCTCCTGCTACTTTTTATTTCTCTGTAATTTCTACTTTATCCACAACAAAGGAAACCCTGCCTTAAGGATAGTGCCTTAAGGATAGTGAGTTTTTTTCCAGAAAAGATGACTTATTTGGTCACCTGTCAAAGTTAGATTTGAGTGAGGACTTCTTCATCTTCTTTATGTTTCTTTTTTAAGTTTGAGTTCAGTTTCAATTTGGTTCTTGTTTCCTGTTGAAAGAATTTCCCAGAAATGCTGAGGTGGAAAGCTTATTTCTTATAAAACATGTTATCTCTCTTCCATGAGGATCCCATTAAAAAATTACATTTTTTTTTAGAGCGGGTGGTGTTTGATCTAAATTTACTATTTATCTTTTTCTTATTATCTTCACTTTCTTGTTAATGAAGGCTTACTTAATTATGTTGTTTATAGCTCTTTTTTTAAATCTGACACATTCCTTTGATGCTGAAGGAAGCTTATAAACGTGACGATTAATCTTTATTAATACAAGAAATGTTTTCTCTGGTTTTTAATTTGAATTTTGGGCTCTTATTATCTAGCTCTTATGATATCCTTGCAAAGTTTAAATCAGACTGAATCTAAGAATATGCAACTCTTTGCCATATGTTCGGATTTGAGATTGTAAAGACTCAGAGAGGAATATGTTTTGAGGAAAACTGTTGCAATTGTGTACTTGAGGCTTTTATTTTTTGCTTTTTACTTTTATTTTTTTAACAGTAGCAAATGAAGAGCTCCCTTAAGTGGTCAGTAGCTTCCTCAAACTTTGGTATTTTTATCTTAAGTAGCCTTCATTTTTCCCTTCCCCTTTTTTTCTTAAGTATGATTTTTTTTTGACAAAAACACACTACATAATGTTGAAAAAAACCATTTGGATTTGATTAAGTGCTGCAGACCTTGAAATGATTACTGCCCATAGCATCTCCCTAACACTGATCAGAACTAAGCTAACCCACCTTGGACCTAAGGCTAAACCTTTACCAAGTCTATTTCATGCTGTTCAATAGTTGCAGGAACATAAAATGTATGAAATAGGACTTAAGCTAACTTAGCAACAAGTAATTGGAGACAGTTTTGTCCACCAATACGTATTATACTTAATGGGCAGGCCTCGTTTAGTGCTTAAAAAAACAGAGGACTCTGGTAAGAGGACAGAGGGTTCTACTGGCTCTACTTGGCCAGAGTTTTCAAAGGCAGATTATTGTCAATACTATCTGTCCAGTGTGTGAAAAAAAACAAACAAAAACAAAGCAAAGTTTGTCGCAAAGTCACGAGTAAAATTAATGCTAAACATGATGATGCCCACCCAAGCCACAGATTATTCACCCTATTGCCTGTTGCCAAGACATATAAAAGTATCTGCCATGGAATCACCAGACTGAAGCACAGCTTTTATCCTCAAGCTGTGAGACTTCGGAATTAATTCTTCACACTCAAATGTAAATAAAATTTGTTTTTTTCATGAGCTTTTTAGTTATCAATAATTCAAATAATTTAGGTTTAGCAGTATCATAAGAATATTAATAATAGCATTTCAGTGCATGACCTTGCGTCGTTAAACAATAATTTAAAGTATTTTTAATCTTAAATGTAATCTTCTGTGACAACCAATGATGTTTGTGTTTGTGAACAGGCAAATCAGTAGCCAAACAACAGTAATTAAGTGCTTGCTGTTTTTTACCAACTGTATGCACATCACTCTTATCTCATACTGTGTGTTTGCCTCATTTCTCTTCTTTCCCTCCAGCTTTCTCATGGAACCCTAGGAAGGTGCCTCATACTTTAAAAACATCTGCATTAAGGGATTCAAAATGTGATTGATTTAATGATTTCAAAAGTGCATTTTGATCTGCTAAAATGTTATCAAAGCCAAAATCCAACACAGGTAGAAGCAAACTGATGAACACACCTGTGGATGTGTAATGGCAAATGTGGTGAGCAGGTCTGTGAGGGCAGTCAAATGAGGACTGTCTTCCGAGCCTGCGTAGTACGGATGAGCACGATCTGTCCTCAGGACATCTTTAAGAACATTCCCACGGATAAATTCAAGGTCCTCGAGGCTAACTCGAGCTGTCCATTCTTTCTTCAGCTGGTCATACTCCCTTGTCTTTCTCTTCATGTAGTCCATTCTCTCCTGTCCACTCAGCCCATCAGGGTAGACATTAAGGAGGTATCTCCAAACAACCTTACACAACACCATGCAATGCTGGAGTTAAAATTAATTGTTTAATGACTGTCATAAAATGAGAAAATTACATGCTGTAAAATATGAAGACAAGATTTTCCAGGTAGGTTATACAGTCTCATCTGGAACAATTTTAATGTGTAGAAAAAACAGAGAGGATAGAACTGTTATGTGAGGAACAGAGGGGACATGTAATGCTATGTAAAACAAATAAAACAGACTGTGATAATTTGCTGATCCATTTTGTCATATACTTAAGTGAAAACAGTACAAAGACAACATATTAAATGTTTTACATACCTTGCGCAGTGACGGTTCTACACCACCATGGTAGATCCGCAGTCTGAGTTCCTCAGGTCGTGTCAACTGGCCTTGTCCGTTAAGGTAACTGTGAAATTCAGCATCAATGAGAGGGGGCTTGAATGGCTTGATCTCCTCCCCGTAGGACCAGCTGAAGGCCTGTTGGACTCTAGTCAAGGTGCGGCCCACCTGAACACAAGTTTAAAAAGTACATAAGTTACTGCTCTAACTCAAAGAGCAGATGAGACTGCATGCAGAAGACTGAAGACGATTAAGAACCTGGGAGAGAAGTGACTGGGTGAATGGAAGAGCTGCAGATGCCAAAGATCTAGTTCTCTCTGCCAGAAGCTGCTCAGAGCCAATCACATCTTTAGGGCTTATGATGTCCCAGTCCTCCATAACAGGACCTGCAGTTGAACAAAAAGTAGTTGACTGCACCATAATCCATTTAAGGTCTGCCTCTTTTTTTACACTCTTAATTAATGGTCATTTAGACAACAATTGCATAAAAGCAAATAATTTTTACAAAATAATACATCCACAGAATTTTTAGAAAGGTGCAGAATAAAAGTCCGCATTTTCCTGAAAAAAATAAATTATAGAGGTAAAATAATTACTTATATTACTAAAAATTCTGATGGGTCCAAAATGATCATATTTACATTTGAGCAAGTTTATTGACAAGATCTGATATGGCCGAAGAATCTCTGAGCCAATGGCATAACTATATCGATGTCACGTGTCGTCATCGACCTCTCAGGCTTAGGAGTTGCTATAGTGTTAGCACATAGGTTTTTTTGCTGAAGTGTCTGATCATTAAGTACAAAAGTACGATTCAGCATATCTAAATCAGCTACACAACAAGTGAGAACAGTTAAAGTTCTTACCGTGTAAACACAAGTGTTAGAGTGTTACTTGTTACATTGTTAAAGTTAGAGAAATATCAGGTTCAGTCCCTGATGAGCTAAGTTAGCATTAGTGACGATATGCTAGGTACAAATGTTGTCCATATCACCTTTAAAGTCCAGGTTTGTCTTAAAACAAAAATCAGGTGCCCCTATGTGTATTGAAACAGGTTTTGTTTTCTGCAAACATTACTCTTGTTTATACTGAACACAAAGAGATTAATTTCCTAATGCACTTTCAAACAGACAAAAAGTTGTTCTTTCCAATCTGAACACATTTGACTTAACTAAAATTATTAATGATAAAGCTGAGGTTCATGCACAGGTTAAATATTAAAAAAAATCTACATTGTCTTTTTATGCCACATTTAGACAATGGTACACTTAATGTTCTCTGTAACACATTAAGATCTCACAAATTTTTTCCGTTTTAGCTTTTACATTTTTATTTGTTTTAAGGATAAATTGATGCTCTTACTGTCCTCTGAAGGTTTTATATCCATCTTGAGCAGTAGATATGGTTTGGCTGCACTCACAAATGCAACATCCAAATCCCAGTCAGACACCAGAGATAGGTACATTTCAGCACCACTTCGATTTCGAGACAGGTAACTGATCCCGAAATTCCGCTTTCTAAAACACACATACAAACACACACACAAAGATAATACTTAGGGAAATGCAAGCTTTTGTGTTTATACAATAGTTTTACTACAGTGATCACGCTTACCCATTCAAATCAAAGGCTCTGATAAGTATATGCTGCAGGACCTCCAGTGATGTTATCTGAGGATCAACAGCAAAGGAACGAAACTCCACAGGAAGCACCCCATCACATTTCTGAAAAGCATTGCATTGCACTCTCTAAAATATCATTACTGAGAAATGTTTAAATTATAACATTGTGCAAGAAACATGTAATTAAGTGGAAACAATTTTACACTTTGTTGTAATACCATAAAAGATACATTAATACTAAATAATGTTTTACATTGGGGTCCTGTATTATTTATTTTTTAAGTAAATATGCATAGTGCTCAGGCTTCTTTCATGTTGGCAGGCTCACTCTTATCAGCCTCTGCATTAGGCCTGGGCGATAAACCGAAAATTTACCGTTGCAGAAATTTACTACCATTTACTACCCATTTCGGTAAATTCGGTGTTTTAATAAAAAATAACATAAAAGTCTTTTTGGTCTGTTTTGACTGTGTGTGCTGGTAGGCTATGTTCATTCCCCTTTAAGACGAGGTATAGCGTGTGTAGTCACGTGACTCCAACCATCCAGTCTGAACCATTGACTGTATAAAACACTGGACAAACCCTCTGTGACGTCACCCATTGGTTTCTGCATGAGCAAAAGTGAAGCCTAAAAAATCTCGTCCTGGGCGCTGCCATTAGCCTGCGCGTGACTCCGCCAAGAGCCCGCCTAAACGACGCAAAACCAAATATGGGAAAAGAGGCAGGGCTCGAAGGATGGACAGCGCACCCACTAAGCCAACAGCCCCCGGCTATTTGTCAACAGGCTGTCAATCAACAGCCGAATAGCCGAATTTTAAGCTTAAATATAAA
>JAPZDZ010000002.1:77649-96270 GCA_029783805.1 Acanthurus tennentii | reverse complement strand
TATATATATATATATATATATATATATATATATATATATATATATATATCACCGCTGTGTATATTTACCCAAAAAGCTATTGCTTCTCCTTTTTGATATTGCGCAAAAGCTGCAGTCACATTTGCCTGACCCCCAAACTTCAAATTGGGTGATTTTGATCATGTTACCCCAAAAAGCCAGTTCCTTACTTTTATCAGTATGTATCCGGCCCAACTAAGATGGAATAGGACTCTTGATTCACATTTTGGGTCAGTAAAGGAGGCATATAAGTCATTCCCCTTACCTTCCATGGGCTCTGGAGATCAGTGCACCTCTTGCCTGCATACAGAACTGCTCTAAAGAGGGAAAACGTCCAGATCAAGGAGAAACTGGCAGAGTAGTCTGTGCAGCTTGCAGTTTTACGACTGCACTGACTGAAATATGTTTATAGAAGCATATGGTGATTATATGGATGAACTAGCTGATGTTACATGTTCCTATGATGCCTTCTTCAGAGACATGATTATACAATGTAAGCGGGTCAAATTTTACACTAATAACAAGCCATGGGTCAATAAGTCTGTTGAATCTAGCATTTAGGCTAAGAAACTTGCTTTTAAACATGGAACAGCCTCTGAGTTGCATGTTTTCACTTGGTAGCTGAAAATATTAATTTTAAGAGCAATACAGAATTATAAATTAAAATTGGAAAAAAATGGCCTCAAACAGCCTTGGCTCTGCCTGGTCAAGTATGAAAGCCATTGCAGGCATCAGTACTCAAAAACAGCAGCACTGTCACTTTAGATGGCTTTGACTTAGATTCTGATTTCACAAATGCTCTTAACTGTTTTGCACTCGGTTTGATACCTTCGATTTTAGCAAAGAAATACAGGAAGTGAGTCACAAACCTGAATACAATCAGCACTTTGATATAAACAAAAATACATGGAAATATATTTTTCTTCTTCAGTGAGAACAATTAGGATCCTCATTAGCTGCAGCATATGCTGCCAATTTTGTTACCGGGGTGATACAGAGTCACAGACCTAACAACATTTGTGTTTGGCTGCCCAAATGTTGTGTTAAAGAACTGTTATTAATACTTCATTATATTTTTAATACATCTTTACAGACTGAGCATGTTCCCAAAATGCTGGAAGGGTGCTGTTGTTGCCCCTGTTCCCAAGATAAAACTGTCCAAAACACTGAATGGTATTAGACCCACTGCACTTGATGAAAAATATGAGAATTGGGTGAAGCCTATAATTCTAAAGAAAACAGAGCGTGACCTGGAGCCCATGCATAGGCCGCTCACTTACAGAACACAAAGAGAGAGTAAACACCATGTTCTGTTTACTACTCTCCTCTTGGAAAAAGGAGTTGCGTGGACCAAACTGTGAAGCGGTCCAGTAGGCTGCTCAGAGAGTCACAGTTCATCCAGAGTCCTTGTATACTTATCAGTTACAGAGGATAGCTGGATCTATTCTGAAAGATGGCTCCCACCCATTACACTATCAATTTCAGCTTCTCCCATCTTTATGAAGGTATTAATGACCAGTCTATAAAACCCAAAGATATAAAAACAGCTCAGCCCAAGCAGCCATCAGTGTGACTAATGAATCCTAGCAACACAGCTCTGTAGAGGAAATTTTCCTTTTATTTTTAGACTGTTTATTTTATTGACTTTTTATTGATCTTCCACTTTTACATTTTTTTCTCAGCTTGTTTTTTTTACTGACTACACATTTTATTCCATCTTATTTGTTTTGTTTTGTTTGTTTTTTTCCCCACCATGTTTTTACCGATTGGTATCTCACTGTATCTTGCTTTTATTTGCCTTGTTCTTTTTTTTTTACTTTATCCTGTTTTTACTGAGGGTTTCCCTTTTCAGCATTGAGCACTGTTGTCACTTTAACATGTTGGGTCCTTCTGAATCCTGTGTGCTGTTGATTGTGTTTAAGAAAGCAAGCTAACTCACTCACTGTAAACCAAGTCTCCTTATGGGTATAAATAACGTTACCTTACCTTACCGTACCTTGATCACAGATAACTTAAAGGAATGGGGTTCATAACCTGTCAACAAAGACAGATCATCATATCTAGTAGAAAGTTGCTAAACAGGGGCAACTCTTCTTTAAGTAGCTTAGTTGGGATGTGATCTAGGAAACAGGTGGATGATTTGGATGAAGAGGTAGTTAATATTAGTTGATAAAGGTCAATGGTAGAAAAGCAGTCTAAATACACTGGTCAGCCATAACATTGAGCTTAACTGCCTAATATTGATAATGTCCTTCTTTTGCCACCAAAAAAGCCCTGCCCTATCCAGACATGGACTTCACTAAACCTCTAACGGTATGCTGTAGTATCTGGCACCCAATTGTCAGAAGCAAATCTTTCAAGTCCTGCAAGTTGCAAGGTGGGGCCTCCATGGATTGGACTTGTTTGTCCAGCACATCCCACAGAATCTCGATTGGATTAAGATCTGATGAATTTAAAGGCCAAGTCAACACTTCAAACTTATTGTTGTGTTTCTTAAAGCATTCTTGAACCATTTTTACAGTGTGGTAGGGAACATTATTCTCCTAAAGGGGCCACTGCCTTAAGAGAATACTGTTTCCATGAGGGGTGTACTTTGTCAACAACACTGTCAGGGTAGGTGGAAGGTGTCAAAGTAGTATCCACATAAATAGCTGGACCCATGTTCATGTGCCCATTGTCTGTTGGCAGTGGACACATGTAAGTATGGCCACCCTGACCCGTCTGCAGCTATTCAGCCCCATTCACAACAAACTGTGATGCACTGTGAGTTCTGACATCTATCTATTGGAACCAGCATTAACTTTGTCGGAAATTTGAGCTATGGCAGCTCCTTCATTGGAATGGACAACACGGGCCAACCCTTGCTTCCCATGTGCATCAGTGTCCCTTGGCTGTTCATGACCCTGTAGCTGGTTCACCAGTTTTCCTACTGTGGATTATTTTTGGTAGGTTTTGATCACTGCAGATTGGGAACATCCCACAAGTGTTGCAGTTTTGAAGGTGCTTTGACCCAGTGGACTAGCCATCACAGTTTGGCCCTTTTGAAAATTTCTGAACTCCTCAAGCTTGCCCATTCCTTTTGCTTCCAGAATTTAAGGATAAAATGTTCCTGTATTGCCTAATAAATCCCACCCACTGCCAGGTGCCACTGTAATGAGATAACCAATTCACTTCACCTGTCAGTGGTCATAATGTTGTGGCTGTTGGATGTATATATCTGATATCACAACTGCCTCTAAGGTTTACTTCTTTGAGGATAACTCAATGCCAGGAGAGGGCAAGAGTTGAGAAATATTGTTTCTAATCATGTAACAGCAATGTTTTTGTCATTAAAAAAGCTCAGAAACTCATTACTTCCGAAAGGAGGAGGAATACAGGGTTAGATGGAGCTCAGCCTAGCTACAGTGCTGGAAAGAAACCTTGGGTTATTCTTGTTATTCTCTATTAGTAATGAGCAGTAGACAGCTCTAGCATGGCAGAGGGCATTTCTGTATGTTTTAAGACCATCCTGCCAGGCTAAACAAGATTCTTTCAAATAGGTGGGGCACCATTTCCTTTCAAGTTTTCTTGAAATCTGTGGATTTGGGGGTTATGCCATGGAGCTTGTTTCCTGTTTTTTATAACCATTTTCAGAGGAGTGAGTCAAGTGTCATACGTTAAATCCTGCAGCACTCTCAACAAAATCATACATTTGGGAGAGGCTGAAGTTTGCATAGAAGTAAGCCTTAAATTACATATTGATTGCTTCATGTCACTTCTGTTTTTGTGGTGTAAAGAGACAAAATTATTGAAAAAAGTCACTTTCCAAATACTCTTGAACCTGAAAGTAGATATGTTGTTTGTGTGTTGGTAAATTTGAAAATTTTTTCTCCTTTTTCTTTTTAATTAATATATCTTTTTTTGTGTGTGTTTGTAGGATGCCAAAAAAGATGAATCTGTCCGTAAATCCTATAAATACCTCGCTGCCCTTCATGAAGTATGTTATCATGTTGTCCCAATTTCCTCTCCTTCATCCTTAATGTCACTCTCATTAAAGACAGTGTTTCATGTATGATCTTTAAATCTTACATTCTTTTATAGAACTGTAACCAGTTAATCCAAACCATTGAGGACTCTGGTACAATCTTGAGAGAGATTCGAGATCTAGAGGAGCAGGTAGGATTAAAAGTTAATATCATTACATTATCACATAACACACACTAACATTTTGTGATATACTTGTTTTCTGTTACACAGAGCCAGATTACAAGTTCAGTATTGGAGAGAGAGAAAGAGATTACACAGAGAAAGCTTCAGGATGTGGTTAGTGTCACGTAGCATAAAGTGTAGGAGCAGCCAAGCTTCATATCACTTTCCACCATTTTAACACTTATGGAATGTTTTTTTTTTTTTTTTTTTAAGAAATATGTAGGAAGACATTCTTGACATTCAAGATCAGATAGCGTTAGAGTGACTTCATTAACCCTGGTTTTGTCCTCAACAAAGCTTTTGACCTCCTGTGTATGTTTTTATAATGCCAGGTTACCTTAATGTAGCGCACAAAAAAGGAGTATTTCCTAATTGAATATTACTTTCAGTTCTACACACATCAATATCAGTCCTTCATATTTTTTGACATTTTCAGAATTAATGAGTGTGGTCAATATCTTCTTTCCACTAGGACTGTTGTGGAAATTAACTTTTAGTCTTTAGATATTTAAGTTTATCTTTCATATTCAATGCAGAAAGTCAAAAAGCACTGAAATCCCTGTGCAGTATTCTTGTATGTATTAAACAAGAGCTCTGTGTTTATCTTTTAAAAAATAGTCACTGACAACAGATACCTAAAATCATAGTTCTCCAAATCATATTACTTTTATAATTTGTAAAAACTTATTTTGCAACATTCTAACTTTTTTTAGAATTTGGCAGAGTCTCCTTTAACTCCCTTATCTTTGAGGAGATCTAGAATTTGTTAAAGAAATTCCATTGAATTCCGTTGAATTGACACATTGTCTAAAGACAGTAAGACTTTGTAGAGAATATATTTATTACTTTAGTACAAATTTGGAAAGTTTCCCTCTGCCCTCAGTCCCCGTGCTAATCTCATCCAATTATCCTGAATCTGCAGTATGTCTGTACTGGACAGCAACTGCATTGTTTTCACTATTTTTATTTGTTGTTTTGTTGTTTAGTGTGATAGCCAACATATGTCCAGAAATACCATTGTTACAGTTACAGTTTAGAAAATCTTTTCACTAGCATCTTAAATTGTCTGCAGATTGAGACAGAAAATGGTAACAAAACTCTGGCTAACCTAGAGAAGATCCTGGATGACTACAAGGCTATTCGACAGGAGAACTCTGTACTCGCCGCCAAAGTCAGAGAAGTCTGAAGAAAACCCTGGTTTAGTTGGGCTTGCTTTAACTGATATGTGATAAAACCCACTGTTGAAATAACCTTACATTTTATTGCAACACCTGTAAATGTTTAAAAATGAATGAGTTATTTTTTTTATTTTAAATTGATTTGTATGGCTAGACGTACTTTTTAAAAGGTCCATGCACTGATTTGTTTGCCCTTTGCCAAAATGACATAACACTGGATCACAGAATGTGCCGTGAGGTCTTTTCTCGACAGATGTAAACTCAGTCTTATTGATATGGGATATTTTTTTGTTAAATATCCTAATTAAAATAAATCTTTGACTTAAAATTTCTAATACAGGGATTATACCATCTTGTTTGAAAGCAACAGTTTCTCTGTCATAATAATTTTTGAACTTAATATGTTGTCTGAATGATGTTTGAATACTGTCCAGCCCCATCAGCAAAGAATTGTACATACAGAATCAGCTTAAATAAAGATGTCTACAAACTTGATCAAAACTCCTTTGTAATGCTTGTCATGATGAGTATGCCTGCTGTAATTCATGTACATCTACACCCCAATAAAATGTCCTTGCTCAACTGCACTCTTAATGTACTAAGTGTTCTTGAGTGTGCCATGCCATGCAGGTGTCAGCATTGTCACTGGGGTTTAGTGTCTCACCCAAGGACAATAAGTCAATATGTGGACTCCCCAAATTACCTGATGCTGCATGGAGTAGTATTGGACCACTAATGGCTGAAAAGATTCCAAACACACTTTCCAAATCACAGTCCTAATATACAATGTTTTCATCAAGTTTGTGTTTAAGAATAGCAAATAGTTTCTTTTTCAGATGTCTAGCTGACACACACATCATTAGTATCACAGATTTGTGACATGGACTTGTGTTATCCCCAACCTGGTAAAAATCACAATTATTGTTTAATGAAGAATCAAAGTATTTTAATGCACATGCAGTTGACTTTTAGTTGTAATACCGAATTATTATCATCATGCACATAATAATTTTAAAAAATCTTAGTTTCAAATGTATCCCCAGAATAAAAAAGACAGGTTT
This sequence comes from Acanthurus tennentii, assembly GCA_029783805.1. Classification (NCBI taxonomy): domain Eukaryota; kingdom Metazoa; phylum Chordata; class Actinopteri; order Acanthuriformes; family Acanthuridae; genus Acanthurus; species Acanthurus tennentii. The sequence continues at coordinate 89,825 of JAPZDZ010000002.1, read as the reverse complement.
CAGATTTTGTGAACTCTTACTAAATATTCATGAATGCCATCATAATAAACTCTCATATTGATTATTGGGAGCTGGTTCAGAGTTGTTATGCATCATCTTAAACCTTGGCTAATACAAGCCATTTTTTCCATTTTGCCAGATACAGCATTACAGAATTACAATAAATTAATTGACTTTTAATTGAAGCATTTGTTTTGTTACCACATACTGTTTGTTTATTGGATGAACAGAGAAGTTGAACCATATCATAAAAACCATGATGAAATACATTTTTTTTACATCAGTTACCTGAAAATTAAAAGCTTTTTGCATTTAGATATTTGTCCCATTTGCTTAATGTCCAACTGTCATACACTACATATAGCTTTGGATGAGACTTTTAGTTGGTAAGGAGCTTTTGTGGTCAACATAACTGTCAGCTCTTTCTGTAGAACACAACAGGAACACTACTTGTGATGATTCCTGGTGGTGTTCTTGGGTGGTTAGTGGTTCAAAACTGGGCTCCTCTCATTACTCTGGAGGAACAGATTGTCTTATGATGAACAAAAACAGCCCACTAAAGCAGCAAAACTTCCAGCAGTAGGTTGAATCTTTTTTCCACTTCAGAGGAATGGAGGAAGGGTGTAGCAGTAAGCCGCTTTTCCTTTAGGACTTGGGGAATGCAATTTAATGGCCACCTAGACTTCGCTTTTCTCCACTCATCCAGTCAAGTCCGATGAAAGTTAGGCTCATTGTCATGAATATAAAACCCAGTGCTGTGAAACAAGCAGCCTGAAAACCCAAAGAAGATCAATTAAAAAAAAAGAAATATTAACCGTGCTTCTGACAGTCACATTCATTAGAACTCAGCTGTTCTCAACTGATGTTTTGAACATCTCCAAAGTATCTTTCAGGCAAGCAGACATATAAACATACCTGTATCTTTGGTCTGGAGTTGATGGGCTCCTGGTCAGTTGGGATAATGCGGATGTAGAACAGTCCAGGAAGGATAAAGATGAGACTGGGAGCAGTGGTTGCCCCTGGACGTATAAAGCAGCCAAGATAGAAGTACATCAGTCAATGATTTTTCTTGGATGCACTTACTCAGTTGGCCCTGGGTTACCCCCCCCCCGCCCCCCGCCTTCACATATGAATAAATCAGACCAGTTCACTTCAAGTTTTTAACATGTTGTAGTTTACCAAGCTGAACACATCTCATACTTTAAAAGTCTTCTACAATATTAAAAGATTGCTATAACTCTCTATACTGCACATAGGCTATTGCTAACATCCAGATGTTCTCATTAGATATGGAAGTCAGAAATGACCAAAATTGAATAAACAAAATATAATAGAAAAAAAAATTTAATGTAACCCCCCCACTCCCAAATTGAATATTTTAATAACTTTCCGTTACCTTGTTTTTAGAATGTGGTATAATTGTTCTTTGCATCGCAACAGAATTTTACCGACGTAAATTCTTATTTTATTAGATCTATATTTGTTGGTTTTTACAAATATGAGTGAATATAAATAGTATAACTCACCAGTAATGCCAAAGATGTCTCGAATGTTGGGAACAAGGATAACTAGCAGGTTCACAGCAAACAGCAGACACACAGCAATGGTGATGTGACGGAGCCAGTGGAAGGGCTTTCCAGGAAACATCAACTGCAGGAGGGCACGACGGATCTGACAGACAACACAGACTTAACATGGACTTAAGGATCTAAAAAATGTTAACCAGGGGCCTGTACTACCAAACCAGTTAACATACCCAGGATCTCTATTTGTTTCTTGGCTTGATTAAACCTAACAACTAGAATTGTGCTTAGCAGTCACATGAAGGTGGTTTAATGACTTGTCAACAGATCAGCCCAGGGTTTCCCAATCTAGACACACAATAGCATTAAATAAAAGTTTTGCTCAGATTTATAATTGTGGCGTGTAAGATAGTTTTGTGTATACAGTATATATATATGTATGTGTGTGTGTGTGTGTATGTATATATATATATATATATATAATATGTTCATAACTCTAACAAAATCTTGGTGGTAGTTTTCCTGTTTTTCAATGTTTAATCACCAGTGAGGGCTGCTGCCGTGTTTGTTGTTGTTAAGTGAGGGTCTATTGTCACCTGCCCACTCTAATTGGCTCAATGTACCAATTCCTCTCTAACTATTGATTACTTTTTGCAGGGCACATTAAAATCTAAGAAGCCCAAGCAGGACCAAGTGTGACAATAGAGCAAAATTATCACATATGAAGTGCTTTTAATACTTTGTTTTGTGTTGCTCAAATGCATCTCTGAGCTACCCATTATTGGTAAGCACTAGCTGTTACAAGATAAAAATAAAATGGTGTATAACAAGCACCAACGATGGATGGAGTCCAATTCATTTAAGGCAAAAGGGAATGTGAAAACAATTGCCAGGCCTCTGGCTCTAATAGTGATGACAACATCCTTAACAGTTTGACCTTGGAGAGACAGGACAGTGCTCCACTCACAAGTCCAGCTGCTGCTGGGGCAGATCAGGCAGCCAACATGCACATTCTTAAGATTAAGAGTCCAATGGTTAGAAATCATTTTGCTTTTAAAAATATGGAGTATTTTTTATAAATTTGTTTTTTTTTCATCAGTTTATTGGGCATACTCCCTGCTTTTGTTGTGGGCTTTTAATTTGAAACATCAATAGACGGAAGTGGATGTTGTTGATCTGAATGAATAAGTACCGCAGAAATTGCTTTTCACCAAATTTATTTTGTGAACTCCTCTACTGCAGGTACTTTCAACCATTCATTGTTTTTCCTGGCCTTTCTTAAAGATTAGCTGTTACATGTTGGACAAAATCCAGTTTGAAGTTGAGAATTTACAGTACCAGCCCACTTTTCAATGAAATTTGTTAAAAAAAACACTAAATTATGTCAAGTCATTGTAAGAGAGTATGTCAGGTGAATGTGTGTGAAGACATGTTCTTACAGGAAACAAGACGACAGGTACAGTCAGAGTGACAGCCACCAGGACAGCAAGCCGAACACACAGGATCAGAGTGTCCAAGGGGTCCACCTTACTGTAGGTATGGAGGAGCTCTGCTTCAGTGTTTTCTGTGCTCGTACACACATGCACACACAGATAAAGAACCTGTGATACCTCATTACTAAAAAACTCTGTTTTGACTTGAAGATATGTTGCCTCACCATAGAAGGTCAGATAGCCAAATATAGCAGTGAAGAAGTACATAATGAACATGCCCAGGATGGACACATTACCAATATTCTGCATTCTTCTCTTGGTTGGGCTAAGATAGATGAATAGATACAGCAAATTAAATTAATGGAGAGTACCGTGGTTTGCAGTTGAAGATACACCACTCAATATTGTTATAATGCCTAAATTCAAAACTAATTGCATTAATTCACTTTTTGTAGTTCCTTGAATAGCTGAGCAATCCTCTATCTTTGACAGTTTAGGATCAGTTACTTCCATTTTGAAATTTATTTCAGATGATTTTGATAATCTAAATGAACTTTTTTTAATCTGTCTTGTCTGATCTCATGTTGCCATTGTCCATGTCATGATACATGATGGTTGCCAAAAAAACAAAAATAAGACTAAAATTGTTACAGAATAGAGGCCCTTACTATGGAGTGGGGTTTGCGGTTGGTGAGGTAACTAAGAATGTTATGATGTGTGTATCTTACTTGCTCAGTTCAGTGTAGATTGGAAGCACTTCAGGGTGACACACAAAAGCAAATGCCAGGATGGGAATAGTATATGCTGTCTGTAAATCAAGCAAATGAGTAACTTGACTGTTTTTAGGAAGCACGTGAATTCTACATTACTCTGTATTACAGTTTTTGTCTTCAGTGTACACCACAATCTTCAAAATGGAACTTAACATAAATGAACAGTTAGAACGCAAATAATGTCTGTGTGTGCGCTTGAAAATTAACCTCTTGGTTCATGGTGAAGAATTTGGCAGTGCAATTGTCCTCTGGGATGGATGCTATCACAGAAGAATTACTGAACACTTCCAGAGGACAAGCAATATTGAATCTCTTGTAGATGACCTCAAAAGAGAAAGAAAGGGAAGAAAAAGTGTTATCTTTGCTGCATATGAAAGATAGCAAAACACATTTTTGTACCCTTAACCAAAAATAAAGGTTTTGTAGTTAATATCTTAACTCAATTGCTTACATCTCTATATGTAAACAAGTTTTCCTTTTTAATTTTAGGGCCTGAGCATGTAACGGTGCAAGGACCTATTATAATTCATTCAAACATTAATTCATTAAAGGAATTATTTTTCTTCTTATGAACAAATGCCTTCTTGACAACCTTTATATACTCAAAAACTCATGAAATTTTGTGGACGTGCCAGTTGTAGTGAAAACACAGGAACTTTACACATGTATTAGTTCATTCCTGAACCCAAGAACATGTCAATATTATGTCATAGTTAGAGCATCACTTATTTGCAACAGGAATATTATGTGTTTTACACTTTTGAGTACTTCTTCTAGAAGGACAATCAAATCCACCTGATATTTGATCAGATGAGTGTTAAGACCCTGATGATGATATATTTAAACTACTGTTTGTTTGAATCAAAGGACTTAACAGTGGCAGCAGGGCAAATGTTGATGTTTCGCCGAGACAAGGAAAGTTGTTGTAACTTCTCTGTTTCTAATCCAATCTGTCCAAAATTTCAAAGGTGCCAATTAAGAGTCACTTACTCTGAGCCCCTTGGTGGCTAATTCAATGCAATTTGCCTAAATCTTTTTTTTTAGCTGTTAGAGTTTCAGTTTTTCAAGGGATGTCCTTGAGATTCAAAGAAATCCCTTCAGCTCTGTCAGTAGCTGTACTATTATTTTCACCATGCACCATTCACCACAAACACAAACTTGGCAACATTTTGACTGTCATATCAGTCTTTTTTAACTCTGTCCAAATAATTTCTCGGTTTTGTTACATAATGTCTTGGGGTGCTTGTGGTCTAATTATTTCAACAACACAAGCTAAGGTTTTGGCTAGAAGTGAGGTTTTCAAGTTCTACTTTTTTATGCTTCTGTCTGTTCTCTCAGTGGCTCAGCACTTAAAGTTTCACTTAAACTTGTCAGTAGCACGGTCTTTGCCTCCCCCTGTGTTACTTTTCTGGGCTTATGCTTCCATGATAGATTACCAGGACTCTCAGCTCTCCATTCCATGAAAGGAGGTCAGAAAAGCCCCATTAAAGTGAACTGCCACTAAAGCAATCAGGTAGGATTGTGTTCTCAGCTCTTGAATCTCCATCTAAGAAAACAATTATTTGCATTACATTAATGCATTTTTATGCTCACTTGTAGTAATATTACTCTTTTCTTTTGATTCTCAATTCAAATGACTTCATCGTTTTTAAAAAACACACTGTTGACAAAGAAGCTTACGTATATAGTATCACATACTATGTTATAAATGTTTAAAATTTTCTGTTTTTTATTTTATATGTTTTTTTCTATATGTCCTTTTTATTTCTCTGATCCCCTTTGTAATCATCTCTCTGTGTGACCTGTCTCTCTCTTTCTCACTATGACCTGTCTTTCTGATTTATCCAAGTAAACCTGGGCTTTTCATATGTTTATACATTGTCCACCTTTGTGGCCTTTTTCTCACTATCTTAATGACACATACCAAGCCTGTGGCCAATGAATTGCAATACAGAGAGCTGTAAATATGTACTCAGGACTTATAACAGAACATTTACAAATTTTCTTCACATATTTTCTAGTTATCTACTCACTGTTCGTAGTAGTACTGAGGGTTTTCGCAGCCTTTTTTCTTAAAATGACACTATGAGAGCAGTGAGAGTGAACTAAACAGTTAAAATGTGGCTGGACAGATTAACAATGAGCTGAAGAGCTAAAAGTGCCTTCAGAGTTTAGAGATGATGATTTTTGTGGGTGAATCACTATAATTGAGGGCTCTCATATTATAGATTAGTTGATTGATTGCTTACATAAGTATAAAACTTGACCCATTCAGCTATAATGTTCTTGACAGGTTGTTTTATGTTTTTCTAAAATAATGACAAGTAATTCTTAAATGTAACCTGTTGGTTATGTAACTCAATTACATATGATGAGGTTAAATTACTTAAATATATTTAATACTGTACACACATTTATTTTCATAGTACTGTACCAGGCAGGCATGTAATTACGTTTTTACTTATTCCAATTTTCTTTTGATATCTTTGTTTTTTATGATTTTTTGCAATACTACAATTTTTTTACATTAATTTTTTCAAACAGTCATATTTATTTATCAGCAACCACAAGCCCATTAATAAAACAAAATGTGATGACATCATTTCATGCATTGTGATCACCCATTGACTCACCGCAGAGAGGAAAAAGACCATACAGGAAAGAGAGAAGCCACTTGTATAACCAAGATACCCTACAGAATGCAAAAACCAAAATCCGCTGTAACTCCTCAAAAAACATTAAGGCACTCTACAGAATTACTACATAGTAAATGGACTATACTTATACTTAGTATATAAAATAAATATAAATATACATATACATATTATACAAATATACATAATATAAAATTTACATATTTCTTTTTAATCTAGTGCTTTTCTTATCTTTGATTACTCAAAGTGCTTTTACAGTACAAGTCAGCATTCACCCATTCACACACTAATGCGAGGTGGCTTCTCTACAAAGTGCTAACCTGCTTATCAGAAACTCATACACTTATATTCACAAGCTGCTGGCACAGCCACTGGGAGCAATTTGGGGTTCAGTAACTTGCCCAAGGATATTTCAACATAAAGACTGTAAGAGCCAGAAATCAAACCTCTGACCTTTTGATTTGTAGATGACCTGCTCCACCTTCTGAGCTACAGCCGCCCCTATTGTCCAGTTAATGGTATTATGATAAAATCAATTTTAGTTCTGTCTGAGTGTCCTCTCCTGTGAGAGGCTTTGTAAAGGCTGTTTAAATCCATTTTACATCATACACCCAAGGAAATGTGCAGAGGGCTCCATGCCAGTCGTAACCGTTGCTGACACCCCTTTATTAGACAAACTTTGCCGAGGAAAAGGTCTTTGTCAGTTTGTAATAATAAAACAGAGTCCCCTCATGCTGGCATATACTGATTGATTTAAGATGGTTAAAAACTGTGCTTGGGGTGACAGCAAAAGTTACTCGAGATATCCAGAGCAACATTTTTGATGTTGACATGCTGGGTATCTGAAAAGAGTATAGGCATAGCCATTATTTGTAACAGATTATATTGTTTGCTATATTCAAAGACAATATAATACTGTTTTCTCAATATATATCCATGAGAGTATGAGAGCAGTTTTGCTCTGTGACAGTCCCATTGAAAAATCACTTTTATAGACAGTAGATGAACTGTCTCTCTTTTTTTACAATTGATCTGCAGCATTTTGCATTATAGACGTTTGCTATGGATGTCACATCATGCACATGATGGGCATATTGAAAGCCCTTTTGTAATCATTTAGAGGTTATTTGAGACCTTTGATACCCTGAACCAATCTTTGTTCTTTATAACAGAGGCCACATTTTTAAAACAATCAATCAAATAAATCACAAATAGGGGCAGGTAAAATCACCAAGGATTTTAATTGCTTTAGATGATAATGAACTTGTACTTGTACTTGTACTTGAACTCTGTCAGTTACATTGGGACTTGACAAAGGGTGAAATAATGACCGTGTTTCATGCAAACTGTTAAGACTCTTAAGAGCTATTGAGCATAAAATAGCCGAAGGACATACCTAGGTGTTTCATCAGGGTTAGTGGAAGGATGATGCAGGCAGTGACGATGATGATGAGGTAGTTTCCATTCATGAACCAGTCACTAGGCGCACAACAGAACATCAGACACATACAGTATACACACAAATCAAGTACAATTTTGTTTCTCAGTCTACTATCGGAGAAAAAGTGAGACCGGTTCTGTTGTAAACTGACTATTTTAAAATTTTTTACTGATGATATATTTAGAACTATAAGACAAGTAGCTGTAATATGAGAGTAATTGGAAAAACAAAGGATCAAAGGTACAGACAGGACTCTTTATTGGACTCTATGGTAATTAGTTCTCCTCTAATAGCATTCAAGTATTCACCCTGATATCGTTCTTATATTTGTGTATATTTGTGGATAACCAGTATGCCTTCCAAGAATCCCTTCAGATAGTGTTACAGGAACAGCACAGGCAAAGGACTTAGACTGCATTGATAGGTCCAAGGTTACAATATCTTAACCTTTGGCCTAACTCATATATCTTCCATCCTCTGCTGGACTCAATGATTTTAGTATATACACTGTATATGTAAACATGTCATTACACCAAGCCATACTGTTCTTGCTGTAGGGTAGCTGTCACAGCCCTCCTATATCCCATATCTCTAAAATCAGAGCAACTTTTAGGTGAAGAAGCAGGCCAAACTCAGCCCCCCACACATCCGAAGAATTGGATGGAGCCATTGCCTAACATCGCAGGGGTCAAAGAAATAAAACAGAAACCCTGTGCCTAACTCTCTCGGTCATTATGAAGTACAGTAATATTGCCTATGCAGGATCAGTTGTGACACACCTGACACTTACACCACCTTTTTACCAGCCCTGAGTTAACCTTACAGCACATACCCTAAAAAGGAGTCCCTCATAGAAAGGTGAAAGTTGGCATTAATGCTTTCTCTAAGTGTAAATGACAAAATGACATGGAGGCCACCTTGGTCAGGGAGGAGGCCAGCAGGGAGATGATTTTAATCACTACTAATGTCGAAAGGCACACCACTGAGCCTAATCTGCCAGATGAGCAGTCAGCAGGTCTTTGATAGACGTGGGGGGGTGTGCCAGTCTCAGTCAGTGTGTAAGCATGCCTTATATTGAAAAAATTTTGACATTTCACCACAAAGGAAGACCAGGGGGAGACTATGTTTGTTTATACCATCCACCTTGGTCATAAAAACATAGGTTGAAAATTGAAATTTATACACACACACGCACACATACATATACATATATATGTAAGATTCCTATTCTTATTTCCTATGATTTGCAAGCCATTAATAAATGTTAGAAATAAATATAAGTCAATAATGTGATGTTGATAGAACAGAAATGGTGCAATGCAGCAGCTGGCCAATTTACTGTGCACATATTATTGTTATGTTGTAAGACAATATTTTTGTGCTCTTAAGACAGTGTTGCAAGCAATCAAGACTAAATGGCTAAGTCATTTTAACTGAAGGGCTAAATGATTAACTAATATATAACTTACTACAACATCATGCAGAGTCAGCAGAGCAATGATCAGCAGTAGCAAATGAGACCAACTTACAAACACAAACGTCATCATTTCGTTAAAAATTAGTTTTAAATAAAATAACTTTGAATTGAAAATTGTGACACTGAGAATCACAACCAAATCAACTTGAGAGATGTCCTCCCAGCTAAAAGGTGAGTGTTAGGCCCCTCTTCCCCTCACTGGTAATTGTCAGTGCAGGAAAATGCTGCTGAATTTGTGGTAATATGTGATCATAGATGGAGCTATTACTTTGGTTCCTCAAATGTGTCAAAAAAGCATCTGTTCTGCACTGCTTTTCTAAGAAGGCACACAACAGGACGAGTTAGCATGCATTAGATCCAGGTAAGACTTACACCTCACATAGCAGGGACATGTCTGCATGAAATTATGATTTGGTGCCATTCTCCAAAGACATCTTCTCTTCATTCCTGGTGACATTTATTTAGCTAAGGAAAAATAGTGGCCACTTTTCAGGTCCCCATGCATTTTTTTCATACATTTGAGATAATAAGTGGGGCCCTCATTGCAAGTTGCATGGAAAAATGTCTTCCAGTGTTGTGCAAGTGCACAAGGGATAGGGCAAAATCTCTTCAGTATAAACTTGTCAAGACTCACACTGTTGTACTTGGTGAAATCTTTTATAACAAATCATGCAGTGTAGTTTATTTTGACTTAATCCCAAATACACTGTGTGCTCGTTTACTTGAGCTTTCTGTGCTAAGCTCAACCATTAGCCACCACAGCACTCCCTTGAAAACTATGCTATCTCCTGCTGCTGCAGTTCATAAAGTATGTCATAAGCCACACTTCCAGCATTTCCCCCCCTTGCAGGCTCTGAAACTACTATCCACGTAGGTGAAGATGAATATCAATTATCAGAATTTTTAACAGCGACCTCAGGCATTTAATAGGGTGTCAGACCTGGCTGAAAGGCTGATGGTCAGCTATTTAACTTCTTATGAGGAGTCTTGCTGCATGTTGCTATGTGTCACAAGCAGCATGTGTGCTTCTTGTGACCATGCCTATGTGCAAACATCCAAATAGTATGCTGTGTAAATGGCAGGACAACACTGGGCCAGACTTTAGACATTGGTTTTGTTGGTGAATAGTGCAAACGCTTTCTGATGCCATAAGATAGCAGTGTGCTATCAATGTGCCTGACCACACCTCATTATAAGACCTACATGCCCATCTGGGCACAGATTTGCACAATTCCAACTGCTATTTTGATAACGCTGGCGCTGAGCGGGAAAATGACAATTGCATCCCCAGAGTCCTGTGCTCTGTCAGCCTAGAATATAGTCTGCCTGATGAGTTGCAGTAACCTAATCTGGGATGTTGTGCTTGAGACAGGTCTCTGCAAAGATGTAAACTTAACACTCTTAGGTGCAAGCTGGAATAATGGCTCTCTCCTGTGGCAGCCAGGCTGGTCTGGCTAGGTAGTTGGAATATGATATTGGCTATGATAATCTCAAAAGACTGCTTTTGCTCCAGTTCTGCTGGCTAACTATAACTATACCATGAAGTAACAGATTAAAAACAAAAAATGGGAGCATGTTTGAAGGAATTAGCAGCTGCTGCATCAGCACGCAACTCTGTTGTCAATATCTTTCAGCAGAAAATATAGGACCTAGCATAGAATCACAGGCAGTAAGTCAGAAAAAGAGATACCCTAACATACAGCTGAATTTCATACATTTTTGTAGTGTACTTACCCAGAGCTCAATGTGTGGCCAAGAAAGGCTTGAATAACCAGTGGTAACTCAGACTTAACAATGAACAAATAGCTGGACATAGCTGTAGGAAGAGTGAAGAGTTTTTATTAGTGTACATGACCACAAAAAACACTTCAAAATTATATTTTTGTACTTTGGTTTCCTTGGAAAAATGGTTTATTACCAGCTACCCATATGACATAAACAGCTATAGTAACTTCCATAATCCATCAGTTGTCTAAGTGGTGGTATCAAAACATTGGCCCTCAGCTATGATTCTATTAAAGGGCCTACAAGTCTATTGCTGGCCCTCTTCTTGGTTCTTGTGATTTAAGTGTGGTTCATCTGTACCTCACATACAGGACAGTGTTGCATGAGGAAGGAGTGCAGACATATTCAGGTGTAGAATAAAAACAGGACTCTGGCACTGCAGAATGCTTTGACTTTACATACTGGTCCATTTTTCAGGGATTATCTAATCATGTCACTTAACTGACAGATGTGGTATTCAGTTATGTAACTTCTATAAATTCTTGTATACCTGAATAATAATTCCTCAGTGATAGAGAGACACAATTATCTTGAGAGACTAAATCTAACTTCATTTTCAACTGAGGAAGCTTAATTATTAGGAGCCTTTTTATCTCTTAAAGAACTAAAACAATCTTTTATCAAAAATAACTAGGGGTAAGTCACCAGGATGTGATGGTATTCATCCTGGGGTCTATTCAAAATTCAAGCCCCTGTTTGTCCTCCATTATTGGAAATGTTCCACACAGCCATTTGGAAAGGATCATTTGGAAGAGATGTGATTACAGTACTAATTTCAGTTATTTTAAAAATGGATGAGGACCCAACAAATTGTGGATTTGTTAAAAAGCAATTAACTGTATTTCCAGGCCCTTACCTTTCTCCCTCTACGAAATTTGTTCAGTGGCAACAATTCAATTCCATGGCTCAATATTGAGAGAAAACTGGTGGCATCGATTCCATTAAATGACATTTTGTTCACTAATCTTTTTGTTAGGAAATATAAAATCAAGTATGGTTCAGAAATAGCCTATACCAGTGGTTCCCAAACTTTTTGTGCCCAAGGCACACCAAAGGACAAGTAAAAATCTCAAGGCACACCTATTGTGAC
>JAPZDZ010000001.1:29901100-29911695 GCA_029783805.1 Acanthurus tennentii | reverse complement strand
TCAGTGGATTGATGGAGAAAAGAATCAGCAGCTTCATCCAGAATGAAAAGAATCATTAGTGTCAGTCCTTTACAAAACAGTTCGGAATGAGCTCCACCTCAACCAACTCCAACAGGAAAATCCTGCATCTTCAGAAAAGATTCATTTGCTCAGGTTTTCCATGGAGCAGCAGGAGCTCGTTCTTTCTGCTCCGTCACAGGACTCACAGTCAGACTCCTGCAGGAGCCGAGACTGACGTTTTAACAGCTTGTTGCTGCTTTAAGGAAACTCGGTGGTTGTGTTTTTTCTTGTTGTGGCTGCAGCTGTGTTTGGTTTGCATTAGTAGAAAAGCTCCAGAGAGCTTCCAGTCTGCTGAGGAGCTTCGTTTAAATTAAGGCCAAGTTATGTTGGAGAACATGCTGCATGTTTCCTGTGAAAATAATCTGAATCCATTACAGGAAACGTGGACACCAGTAACAGGGCGATCTGCTCTCTGGATCACTGTAGTTTAATGTAACTGTAACTTCAGCATTGAGCTTCTCCTGCAGCCTGTGGTTCATCTGACGGTGCAGCTGCTGAACTCAGTGAGAGTCGCTGTAATGAAACTAAACCATACGCTTTCCTCTCTCATCTTCACATGAATCGCTAATAAAGTGTCACAATCATTTCATCACACCCGGCCTGATGAAACGCAAACTACAAAGGGAAGTTTTAAAATTATAATGTAGCGCATTAGCACTCACTGAATATTTCTTTTCTTTTTAACTGGATGCATTTTAATAAGACACACTGCATTAATTTGCATTTTGTGCAAACTCCTCTCAGTCGAAGGAGAAGTGTTGGACGTGGACGGTTTGTGAGGAGGTCGCAGGCTTCAATGAAGATGTTAGAAAAATGAAAAAAGTTCTTCTCCACTGAAAGAGGCTGATATGATTTCACCTGACTCTTGTACTTTAATGCTTTTTCCACTTTTATTCATCAGTTCTGCTGCTGATGTTGTAGTTTGTGTTTCTGGAAACATTTGGCTTCATTCATGTGTTTAAATAACTCAGTTTTTATTGCTGCACCAACCATTTGAGTCATTATTTTTTTAATTGTGACTGAAAACAAAGCAATTTTAACTCTTTCAGCTGCGGTACTTGCTTTTTATGGTCTGTGGAACACGCAACAAGCTAAATGGTTCATATGGCTCATTGAACACATTCAGCAGACAGATGGAGTCCAGTGATTAAATCTAATATTCTCTCCGTTTTAGCTCAGGTTTTGTCTCCACCAGCTCCTGAAGGAAACATCTGCCACTGCTCGGTGCTCCTCTGTGTTCACCAGCTGCTCTTCTACTGTGTGTTTGCTGCTGAACAGGTTTATTTAAAAGCCTCAGCAGGCAGGAAATGTGCCTTTAATTCAAAACTAGAAGCTTAAAGAGGCAAAAACGAGCTGCAGACTGTCTGACTGTCATGACTGTCAGATAACTCACTGTGGCTTCACATCTACAACCGACAGCTTTCGAGTTATTGATAACATTGATTCATTGGGTAAAAAAACACTGACCAAATGAAAAACAGGGTAAGACAAACCTGATTTTCCTGTTTCCTCAACTCTCAGGAACCTTGAATGTTAAGCTCCCCTCTTTCTCTCTGCTCTCGTTGTGCTGTGGATGCAGGCTGAAGCAGCTCAGCCACCCAGGATTAATCCTCCACAGCTGGCTGTGAGCCGTCGGCCCGGTGTGGTCGGCGAACACTGAGGCCCTGCAGGGTCACATGAGGAAGGAGCCCCACAGCGGCCTCCACCTTTCAAAGTTCAGAGCTGCACAAGGACAAACCAGGAAATCCATAAAACATAAAGACGGCACTTATCCGAAAAAAAGATGCTCGTCCAGAAAGTGATTTTTGAAAACAACAATCTGCTGCTGATTTCTGAATTGATTTCTGATCTTTTTCCAGCCTGCTGCCAACGTCACTGTGTCACCATGACAACCACAGAAACCACAGCCAGGAGGATGATTCAGGAACTGATCTTTACAATGAATGAAACACGTCTTCATCATTACAGAACTGACAGATGAAATAACAGCAGATGCTCTGAGGCACACAGCTGGGGCCCCTCTTTTGTTCCCGGCCCCTCTGACAGCCTGAGACCACCGGACTTCCGGACCCTGACCGGTCCTCCTCCCATCACTCAGACCCTCCTCAAAGCAAATATCCTGCTGATATTAACTTCAGTTCACATACTTTGCTACAGCAGTTACTGCAGAGAAGTCAACTAAAAGCTCCTCCGACAAAACTCAGACAGTTTTTATGGAAGTAAATTACAGTAAAATGAGAATCTCTCATAAACATCATGTAAACTTTGCGTAAACATCATGTAAATATCATGTAAACTTTGGGTAAACATCACGTAAACTCTGTGTAAACATCATGTAAACTCTGCGTAAACATCATGTAAACTTTGGGTAAACATCATGAAAACATCATGTAAACATCACGTAAACATGAAAACTTTGGGTAAACATCATGTAAACTCTGTGTAAACATCATGTAAACATCATGTAAACTTTGCGTAAACATCATGTAAACTCTGTGTAAACATCATGTAAATTTTGTGTAAACATCATGTAAACTCTGTGTAATCATGAAAACTTTGCGTAAACATCATGTAAACTCTGTGTAAACATCATGTAAACTTTGCGTAAACATGTAAATATCATGTAAACTTTGGGTAAACATCATGTAAACTCTGTGTAAACATCATGTAAACTTTGCGTAAACATCATGTAAACTCTGTGTAAACATCATGTAAACTCTGTGTAAACATCATGTTAATTCTGTGTAAACATCATGTAAACTGTTCTAACGCCATGTGAAGTTGCTGTTACCATGGCAACGGCAGAGTGTTCTGATTCTGTAATAATTTCTGCTTTTATTTCTGACTCTGATATGACTTCTGGAGTGACTTTACTGTTGGAGGCTGAAATGTTTCATGGATTCATATTAGAAACAAACATACTGACCTTCAGGAAGTTAAAATAAATACACAGCTTCTCTTTTTACTGAGGAAACTGAGGTTAAACATGTCCAAGATTAAAGAGCAAAAAGAGAAGTGAGTGTGTGGGAAAAAAACTGATATCAAATGTTGGAATTCTGTTCAAATGGATTCCAGGAAATCCACTGATCAACAGATTGATGATTCATCAATGAAATGTTCATAAAACTATACAGAAGAATTTCATTAAGGATTTATCTTCTAAACGGAGACAAAGCTGAAAATAGCTGTTTATGTTATAATGTGGATTTTCACAGGTTGCAGTGCCAGACAACACCAAGTTCAACTTATAAGTATAAATCATTTTTATTTGTTTATCACAGACTTCGGGCAGTCAGTCAGCACATGTTGCTCCAGTTTGTTGTATTTTGAATTACTGCTGAATAAGTGACTCAAACAGTTCACTGTAAAGCTCCTCCAGACAGATCCATCTGTGTTCTGTCCGCTTAAGTGAAAGCTCCGCCTGCTGGGCATTTGTCACAGTGCTGTTTGAGCACCATCTTGTGGCTTCTAGGATGCTTCATGGTTGCAAAGATGAGCAGATCCTCCCCTTGCTGTCAGATAAAGATCTGCTGCTCTTCACAAACAATGCCTGCAGCTGCATGCAGGTTTCCTTTCACACTCTAATCTTGCTGCATTTGCTCTTAATCGTCTCCATCGAGGTTTGTGTCATGGCAAACCCAAAAACATGTTGCTTCTAGTCGAAGAGATGAAGAGCATTAAAATACTCAGACAGACACAATATCTATCTTTGTTTCTCCAGAGGGTTTGAATGCTTACTGCAGCAAACAAACTTCCATCCCAGCTGACACTTAAACATGTGAGAATCACTCTTTGTTACAGTACATCAGCAAGCTGGGCTTCCTGTCACTGTCCCCCTCCTCGCCTGAGCATGCTCACATTCCTCACCTGACAGCAGATGATTTACAGGTCACATTTTACACATGAGAAGGTGTTTAACTCTCACAAAAACTGAGAAAAGTCAAATACTTTTGTAGGTTTTTATATTTACATGAAATCATTATCGGTTCAGAACAGCCACTCTTAACATACAAGTAACCTTATTATTAACCTTTTTTACACAAAGGTTCCAAAAGTATAAATTAATTACTTCAAAAAACTATATACTGATTCCAGACACAAAAAATATTATTTTTTATTTCCAGCTGCTGTGACAAAAGAGGACTCACGGTTAAATATGTATTAAAACTGTTTGGTGGCCTTCAGTCCATCACTTCTGTTAAAAATCAAACTCCTCTGCAGCCTCCCGTTTCCTTCGCGCATGTGCGTTTACGACAGTCTCGGTGTCTTTACGGCAGCCGGTTCTCACAACATCAGACAACATGGCGGATGCGGCGCAGAGTGCCGGTGCTGAGGAGGTTTTGATGGAAAATCAGGAGAGTTCAGCTGCGGGGGGAAGCAGCGGGACACCGGGAGCTGCTGCCCGGGACAAACCGGTGTGTCTGATCGTGCTGGGCATGGCGGGATCCGGGAAAACCACCTTTGTTCAGGTAAATTAGCGCGTGCGGCTAACAGAAGCTAACTGCATAAGTTAACTTACCTCACTCGGCAGCAGGTTAAGAAAGCTAACAGTCCACATGGGTGGTTAAAACACAATTTATCAGACTTCAGCGGACATGACAGAAACGAGTAAGTGACGTTAAATTGCCTCTGAGTAAGCTGATCCTCATTTGGAAACGTTAGTCACCTCAGAGGCTAAAGTTAGCTTACTTCAACTATTCAAATAACCCAACACTGTTAATGTTACTCCGCGTAGGTCTGATGTTCTACTTTTTCCTGTCAACGAGCCTGAAGACCAATCAGACATGAGCTGTATCCCTGTTCACGTTATATTTTATTATTTAAAACTAAACCTGAAGCAATGAAGGCAGAATCCAAAGATCCTACTTTCCTAGAGAGGCTGCTGAGAATTATAGTGCAGCTTTTTCAGTAAAAACCTTTATAAAAAATACTCAAAAATAAATCATGTCACGTGTCTCTCGTGGACAGCAGCTCTGTGTTTTGATGCCAGTGTGTTTTTTTTCCTTCAGAGGCTGACAGCTCACCTTCACACCCTCAAAGCTCCTCCTTATGTCATCAACCTGGACCCTGCTGTCCATGAGGTCCCCTTCCCTGCAAACATCGGTGAATGAACATGGCTATTTCCTGGAAAAAGAGTACAATCAGTGCAGTTACAATAATCAGAGTACATGAATGACTCAGATTTGGAGGTGAAATGCTGTGTCAGTCATATTTCAGATTTTCTCTGAAACCTTCAGCCTGTCTGTCCTCTTTCCTTCAGACATCAGGGACACTGTGAACTACAAGGAGGTGATGAAGCAGTACGGCCTCGGTCCGAATGGAGGCATCGTGACATCACTCAACCTGTTTGCAACACGCTTTGATCAGGTGACTCAGTCTGATCCCGCCCCCTTTAAGAAAAGCTAAGGTTAAAAAAAAAGCCAAATCAGGTCTTTGAATAAAAAAATTTAATTCTTTAAACTGAACATCTGGACTGTTTGAACCAAAGTTCTTCCAGTTAAAACCACAGCACCTCTGAGGACACAAACAAGTCTCAATGAACTGAAGATCATGTTTTGATGTCCGTTCTCTTCTCAAACTGTGTGAAACTGTTTTGTTTTTGGTTTCTGATGAAACTCATTAAACATCGGACCGGACAAACTGAGATCATCTAACCAGCTTTTGTCTGTCCTTCAGGTGATGCAGTTCATAGAGAAGAAGCGTCAGAATCACCGGTGAGTATCAGCCCACCTGCCTCTGAACATCTGTGTGTCTGTTGATGTGTTTCTGTGCGACTGAACACTGAAGCTGCAGACTTCAACAGTTTCTCTACGTGAAAGCCAAATTTAGAATCAGATCTAAATGCAGAAACATCAGAGGAGGAAAATTTCCTGTCTTTAATTCACAGCTGCAGGATTTATGTTAGAAGCATCTTCTATGAAACACGCTGCCTGCCTGCAAAAAAAAGCAGTGACCTGATAATCTCACCTGAAAGCAGCAGCAGCTCACTGACGCCCTCTGCAGGACTTAACTGCTCATAGAGATTAAAAACTTGATGCCTTGCCTCACAAACTTCATTCTCTGTGTTCCACTGAGCTTTCTCTCCTGTGTGTTATTGTACCTGACAACCTTTGACCTCTGCAGGTACGTGCTGATTGACACTCCGGGTCAGATTGAAGTGTTCACCTGGTCTGCCTCTGGAACCATTATCACAGAGGCTCTGGTACGTCTGCACGCCGGGTTTTTTGCCTCTCTTCATTGACGTCACAGTTCCTTTAAACGCAGGTGTGTGTTTCAGGCGTCTTCCTTCCCCTGTGTGGTGATCTATGTGATGGACACGTCCCGCAGCGTCAACCCCGTCACCTTCATGTCCAACATGCTGTACGCCTGCAGGTACGTGAGCCGCAAACTGAACTCTACACAATGAAAACATGGAACTCTCTGACATGCTGACATTGAACCCAGCAGATTACTGTTGATGTTTGCAGTAATAACCTTTAGCTGTGAGACAATGTATTTCACTTTAAATTCCAGCAGGGGGAGCTAACAGGACAGATATGAAAGCTGATTCCACATTACTGTTTAAATTAACTGCACAGTGATTCTGTAGATGTTTGTTCTCAGAGTAAATACAAACAAAATCATGACCAAAGAACATTAAATAAGCTCATTTCACTTCTCTCCTCTGTAGTTAAAAAACACGTTCCTGGTCAGTTTTTTAAATACTGGGAAATTACAGGAACTGGTAATAATTAAGCATAAACGTTCAGCAAGATGAAGACAAGAGAAAGATGAGGTGAATTTGATCTTCCTCCCTCCTTCCCGCTGTCCACATGTCAAAGCGTCCTGTTTTCCTGGGTGCAGTGTGACAGCTTACATGTCTGACAGTGTTTCTGCAGCCATGCTTATCGTCTCTGCTGATCTTTCTCTCCTTCAGTATTCTCTACAAGACCAAGCTGCCCTTCATTGTTGTCATGAACAAGGTGAGGTCACTTCCTGCCTGCTGTGTTCACTCTCCTGTGTTGTTTCTGACTTGTTCCTCTCCCGTTGACTCGTTGTTGTCTGTGCAGACGGACATCATCGACCACAGCTTTGCAGTGGAGTGGATGCAGGACTTTGAGGTTTTCCAGGATGCTCTGAACCAGGAAACCTCGTATGTGAGCAACCTGACGCGCTCCATGAGTCTGGTGCTGGACGAGTTCTACGCCAACCTGAGGGTGAGAGGACGAGCACAGGACAGGAGACTTAAATAGGAAGGAGGTGCACTGTTCAGATACATGTGGGATCAACTCAGCAGCAACCACACTTCTACAGGACAATAAACGATGCAGGAGAACACAGCAGACACTAGGACCCTGTTATCAGTGTTACAGTGTCGTCTCCGTGTCTGCAGGTGGTGGGCGTGTCTGCAGTGACAGGACGAGGACTGGACGAGCTGTTCGCTCAGGTGGAGGATGCTGCTGAGGAGTATGAGAGGTGAGTTAAAGACTGTTTTCCAGCCTGTTTCACTCACATCAGGTGTTTTCTCTTCCACATTAAGATTCTGTAGCAACAGAAACAGCTGATCAGCTGCACTAATGTTTGTCTGAAAACTTGATGATATATTCTGGCTGTGCATTTAATCTAAAATTATGATGTTTTGACTCTCTAACCAACCTGATTTCATGCTTCAAGTTTCATTAAAGGAGGAAAATGTCATCCTCATCACTGTGTAAACCTGCTGACTGCTCCTCACCAACAACAGGAACACAACTACGCTCTTTTAGCTCTCAGTTTTCTGTCTTTCCTCAGACCAGAGCTCAGGACTGTGTCGCTCCTGTCTGCATTCTGGCAAAAACTGAATTCAGACAGACTGCCTTCTTTCTCTTAAACCTTCTAAATGTGAAGAACAGAGAATTTTGAAACTTGAACGTCTCATCTCACTGGTGGATTTTGCACTTGTAGCTTTGAATCTGTTTAGTGAGACGTGTTGTTGTGTCTGATGCTGTTTGTCTGGTCTGATCTCAGTGAGACGACCTGATTGGATAAAAGCTGGGAGTTAAGTTTTTTTCTCTGGTTGGGTCTCTCTGGAGGAAACAGGTTTCTGTGATGGACTGAACTCTTTCTCCTTCTTCCTCAGAGACTATCGACCTGAATATGAGAGACTGCGCAAACAGCTGGTGAGTGTGTGTGTGTGTTCTCCTGTTTCTGTCTGTCATCGCGTCTCTGTGTTAAAATGACTTTCTGTGCATCAGGCGGAGGCTCAGACCAAGAAGCAGCAGCAGCAGCTGGAGCGGCTCAGGAAGGACCTTGGAGCTGTTGACATGGCAACCACACCTGCCACAGGTAGAGCCGACTGATCTGCAAAACAAAGTGAAATTTTTTTTGGTATTGATAGTCATAATTTAATAACACGATGGTGGTGGAAAAGGGGGTGCTGTATTTGAATTGCTGGCTGACTTCCTGTCCACAGAGGAAGCTGACATGGCCGGGCCCAGTGACCTCATCATGACCCGTGGTAACCCTGATGAGGAGGAGGAGGAGGAGGACAGTGACACGGACGACATCGACCACAGCGGTGAGGAAAGAAACCCTGCCGACCCTTTTAACACACTGCAAAAAGACACAGACAAAAAAGTAAAAAATCATAATCATTGAAATGTTGATTCATTTGTAGCCGCAGAGGAAAGCAAAGAGGCCGACGCCTTCGGACACTTCCTGACTGAGAGGAGGCAAGTCGTTCAGGTCCGAAACAAAAAATGTGCAATGCCTGAGGAACCCTGACCTCTGACCCCTGACATCTCTGCAGTCGACCTCTGACCCCAGACTCTGTCAGGAAGAAAAGACTGAGACAGAAACAAGCTGAGGAGAATAAGAAACGTCCCACAGGTTTCCCTCAGTTGGACACAGACTATCACCTGGAACTGTTGGAGCTCCGTGATGTTTTTCCTCAGATGTTCAGTCATGAACTGAACTTCCTGTCTGCTAAGGTGACCTCGCTCATTCAGTAAAGCTGATGGGCTGCTCCTGAGTGTTGCTCCTCCCCTGAAAAAAAAAAGCTATATTTTTGTATCAGAAAAGACTCTTCTATTCTGCTTGTGTGTTTTTCAGTACAGTTGACTTTTTTTTGTGAGGCACTGAAAGGATTTAAGAGATCTGCAAATAAAGTGAGCTTTTAGTTCAAACTCTTGTCTGTGACATTTGAATGAGACTGCAGCAGCTGTCATTCAGGTCAAACTTGACTTCTTGCTAACGTCAGTGTTTTGTAAAGAGGATTTTATCGTTACTAGGTGAAAACAGGTTCCAGCTCATAAACTAGTCCAAACAGAGAGATCAGCTGTTGCTAAATATCTACAAATAAACACTGCAGGTGTAACTGACTGACTGAGCAGACTGACAAAGCTAAAGCTAGCATGCTAATGCCTGACCTGGTTGAAGTAAAGGAGGTCACATGCAGGTTGATGGTATTTGACCTGAAACTGTTTCATGCTGTCAGGCCTCTGCTGTTTGAACGACAGACTGAAAGATAAAATGAGAGGAAGAAAAACTCCCACACTCTGTTGGCTTCATTATTGCTCCATGTTTTGATGAGAGGAGCACCAGCAGCAGTTTGCTTTGTTCTCTGCTGTTTGTGAAGGGATCGATCAGTGTGCTGTTTGTCTCTGCGGCTCCTGACAGAATCTGTGCTCGTGTTTGTCTTCATTCATATCTGAGCTCTGTGAATGAACTCAGATCGTCCGCCTGCCGACCATCTGCCAACACTCTGCCGACTCGCTCTGTTCGCTCGCCCACACGCTCACTGAAATCCGGAGCGTGGTCGGACTGAAGAGCAGCTGACTCATTTTCCACTCACTCCTTTTATAAGCACATAGTACATTTTCTCAAGTACTGTACTTGTGTACACATACGAGGTAACTGTGTATCACTGCAATCTTTTATTTTCTTCCACTTGGCTATATCTCAGAAGAACATTATAATTTTTACTCCATTACATTTGTCTGACAGTTTTAGTTACAAAAATAATGACCAACTAAACAATTACTGGATTGAGGAAGAAAAGAATCAGCAGCTTCATCCAGAATAAGAAGAATCTAAGTCAGTCTTTTACAAAATAATTCAGAATGTGAAGGAACTTAAAACTGAGGATTTATTGGAAATGAGGAGATGAGGAGCCACTCCTCTTCCAGAATGAATCAGATCTGATAAACTTGATACACCGGTTTCAGTTCTCAGTGAAACTCAGTCAGTCATCAGCTCTGAGAGGTGAAATGGCGCAGAAAGGAGTTAACAGAGAAACCGTCTCTTGTTCCATCTGTTTGGATCTTCTGAAGGATCCGGTGACGATTCCCTGTGGACACAATTACTGCATGAACTGTATTAAAAGCCACTGGAATGGAGAGGAAGAGAAGATCTACAGCTGCCCTCAGTGTAGGCAGACCTTCACACCGAGGCCTGTCCTGATGAAAAACACCATGTTAGCAGATTTAGTGGAGGGGCTGGAGAAGACTGGACTCCAAGATGCTCCTGCTGATCACTGCTATGCTGGACCTGGAGATGTGGCCTGTGATTTCTGCACT
>JAPZDZ010000001.1:29886733-29899056 GCA_029783805.1 Acanthurus tennentii | reverse complement strand
TGTGGACATGGATCCAGAATCTTTCTGGTTTGGTTTCGGCAACAAAAGACGTCTGTTAAGATTCAGGAAAGACGGCGGTTTGTGAACACATGATGACCTGCTGACCCATAATCCTCTCCTCAGTTCATGATCCGAGAAAGAGTTTGACATTTTGTCCTGTTACACTCTGCAGTGCATCAGCTCAGCTCAAAACCTATGAGACCAATGATGAGCTTCACATGAGTTTTGCTGCTCAAAACAACAAATATTGTGCAGAGTGTTTCTGCAACAAGCCTGCAGCAGCAGGTAGAACTACCTGGGAGTCAGCACCCAGGGCACAAGGCACTGCTTTACCTTTGTTATAATGAAATACAGTTAAATTCAAATTTCCAATCACATCCTGTGCCGATCAATTGACCGAAGGTGTCTAAATTTTTAGAAAGACAGGTATAAATGCTTCATCAGTGACACACACACACACACACACACACACACACACGCCTCAGATGCTCTTTATTTCTTTGATCCGTCTCTTCACCTTCATGACTTCTTTCTGTCTTTTCTGTCATGTTTTCATGACATCATCCTGTGTTGAGCTCACTGCAGTGAACTCATTATCAGTGACATCATCGTCCCGACATCAGAGATGATGTCATCGCTTCCAGTTAGTCTGCTGCTGTTTGTCCTCGAAAGAAACCAGCAGAGCCAAAGCCCCGCCCCCCCTGCGTTCATGTCACATCTCTGTTCTGTTCTACTCTGTTCTCTTCTGTTCTCTTCTGTTCTGCTTCATCGTGAACATCATCTGCGTCCTGCTGGAAAAAATCTGCAAGCTTCTCGTCAAAAAACATTATTCTGCAGATGTGTTTTCATTTCTGCTGAATCCTGATTTGACTTCAACCACACACACACACACACACACACACACACACACACACACACACCAGGAGCTCTCAGCTGATTGGCTGCAGGTGACATCATCAGTAAAGATGTGGAGGTTTCTCTCTCCTTGTTGCAGCAGCATCACACACACCTCACCACTTACACACACACACACACACACACACACACACACACAAACCTGAAGCACTGCAGTGGCAAAACCTGATCAAAACACACACATCACACACACACACGCAACCATGCAGCTGCTCAGCATCTCTGTGAAGCTGTGAAACTGAAACTGGTCCAGAAGCACACACACACACACACACACACACACACACACACACACTGCAGCTGCATTACATCATCTGGTTCAGAGTGAGGGGGGAGGAGCAGGGTGTCAGAACAGTGTGCTGCTCTGATGCATGATGGGAGCTGTAGTCCTTCACAGTTCAGGTTGAAGCTCAACAATAAAAACAATAATTCACAGATTTCAGTGAAACAAACCTGTTTTTTCGTTTTTATAATTTTTCCAATCTGAACTGAATCATTTACAAACAGGCTTCATTGAATCTGATGACATTGATTTTTTTAATGCATTCAGTGTTTTCGTGGGTGAATTTTCACATCCTGTGGAGGCCAGAGCTGTGAGCTGTGAGTCATATGAATACATTTGATGCTACTTCACCCACAGGTGGCGCTGCAGTAACATCATGCATCTAAACGAGCACAGCATGTGGTCACGATTTGACACATTCGATATTTGCACAGTCAAGAGTCGTCCTGATGTGTTCATTAAAAAGTCGTTTTAATTATAAAAAACACCTTTAAAGTGAATTTTGCTGCACAACATTTGAGGAAAAGCTGTGACCTGAATGACACACAAAAATCAAAAACATATTTTCTAAAATGCAAAAAAGTGTTTGACACAGACAGAAAGAGAATAGCAGCATGATGCTCGAACACCAGATCCTGATCACCAGGAATCCACTGGATCTGTGAGACCTTCAGAATAAAGTCGTGCTTTAAGAGAAAGAAAAGTAAAATATAAAAGTTCCGACAAGCTTCTAAGCAAAGTGTCATTTTTCCACCAAATCTGCAACTTCACCAACATATTTGTGTGATTGTTGGTTTGTGTGAAGTCGTGTTCTCTGGTGTTCGATGTGTTTGAATAAAACGTGGCAGACAGTCGAGTTTGGCCGTCGAATGGAGCAACAGATGGAGGCGTTAACACACAAACACAGCTCAGTGTGTGTGTGTGTGTGTGTGTGTGTGTGTGAAGAGTCTTACAGTCAGGATGAGTAACAGCTCATTGTCAGCCTTTAAATTTAGCTCTGACATTTCCTCAGTAGCACACCGACCCAACAAACCAGATCGAACCAGATCCACTTCATGTTTCCACTTCATGTTTCAGAAGCTTTTATGTTTTATTTTCATTATTTTACTTTGTAAGCATCAGAAAGTGTCTGTCTGTCTGTCTGTCCTCTGCTTCTGTCCTCGCAGGGTTCAAAGGTGAAACACAGTGCAGAATGACCTGTTCATTTAATGATTGACAGAGAGCAATAAAAACAAGTTATTGTTGCAAAAGAGTTTGAAGCAACTAAGAAAAGCTGCTGAAAGTGACTCAATATCGCAAATATCAGAATATTTTCAGCATTGCAAAAGTTTGACACAAATATCTTCATCATATTTTGTCTCCACTGCAGCGAGTGAAACATTCAAACCCAACTCTGTTTTTTGTAACAGAAGGAAAAGTTCTGTTCAACGTCCTGCATGTTTCTGTAAACAGGCAGATTTTTCTGTGTGTGACCAAAACGCAGTGGAAACTCTGCCGGTCGTTTGGCTGGAGACACCAAAGGTCAGGAGGTCAAACACCTTTATGTGAGCCCTGTGACATCATCAGGTGAGAGGCTGCAGGTGTGTCTCCCTTAAA
The DNA here is from genome assembly GCA_029783805.1 of Acanthurus tennentii. Lineage (NCBI taxonomy): Eukaryota > Metazoa > Chordata > Actinopteri > Acanthuriformes > Acanthuridae > Acanthurus > Acanthurus tennentii. Next base: position 29,896,262 of record JAPZDZ010000001.1, on the reverse strand, counting down.
CCAAGCTCTGCACTTCACCTGCCTTCACCTGTTCGCTTCACACCTGCTGCTAATCAGCCAATCAGTGACGGAGGACTCCACTATGTGTGCAGCACAAAACTACTCTCTGAGCTCAGAGGCTGTAATGAAATGATGGAGGATAAAAATGAAAGTGGAGCAGAGTTTCTTCACTTTCACCAAACATTCTATGAGATGCTGCGTCTTCAGTATAAGTTTCCTGATGTAAAACTGCCACATTAATGCCTTTAATTTCAGCAGAAGTTCACTGTAAATTTGCCTCTGCACAGGCCGTCTCTGCAACACTGCAGCTGAACAGTAAACAAAGTTTTTCTGCATTTTGTTTGAGCGTTTTGAGTTTCAGTGGAAATCAGAGTAAAATTCTCTTTATGTTTCAAACGTAATTTTCCAGTAAAACTCTGATTCTGATGAAGAGTTTTAAAGATTCCTCTGAAATAAACCTCCACTGCTCTGAGCCCCCTCCTCATCCTCCCCCTCCTCCTCATCCTCCTCCTCATCCTACTCCCTCTGCCCTGCTGGACCAATCACAGCCCAGTATCACTGCCGGCCAATCAGATCACTCCTGGGTGATGTCATGCAGCAGGCTGCTGTTTGGTGCTGATGCTGCTGAGCTGCAGAGCTTCAGTCTGAACAGAGAGACCGAGGAACACTGCAGGGTGAGTACACGCTGCACACACACTCTCACACACACTCACACACACACTTAAATCCTTTATGTCTCTGTGATTATTGTGTTGTTTTTGAGCTTTCTGCATGTTTGCAGCTCAGACGGCTGCAGCCTCTTTTAGCAGAAATGTGACCAAACGAGAGCAGGTTTCATTCGTCTGATTCTGTTTCTTTCTTTCATCCGTCTGCAGTTTCTTTTCATCACTTTGATCTTTTCTTTCGTTCTGTTTCTCCTGCAGCTTTTCTTCTCTGTTTCTTTTCATCTTCCTGCTCAGTTTACTGTTTGAGCTCCACTTGCTTTTCTCCGCAGAACGTGATGCGCTTACAGGCAACAATGACATCATCTCTTAGTCTTTGCACACACACACACACACACACACACACACACAAATACACACACATAATCACACAAAGTCTGAACATTACGCTTGCAGTCGCCTTGAAAGGATAATCAGTTTTAAATAGATGAAGATTTTGTTGATACATTCAGGTTTTTCTGTCTGTTTCTGCAGAAAATCTGTTTTTTATCTTTATAATCCGAATCTATTGTTGTTGTTCAGACAGTTTCAGTTTGGATTTGGGACTTAAATATAAATATATGGCTTTCTTATGTTTGGCTTTGTTTTGGTCATTGCAAAATTAGAACAATCAAAGTGAAACGTGCTGACTGATGAATAAATGACAGAGTGCAGCTGTGCTGTCTGTGCACAGTTTGATTTCCTGTTTAATGTTTCTGAGAATTGCTGTTATTTTCTGCACTAAATGAGTTTGCAGACTGAAAAAGCTGCAGCAGCTGTTTCAAACTGCTGTGGACTTTCTTCTGTGAGTGTTTGTGCAGCAGCAGGATGATTCGTAACATCAGCAGGTTCGTTCCTGGACTGAATCTCTGATCTGAAACTCCTGTTGTGTCTCTGCGTCTGCTGTTGATTCAGTTTTTGGATGAATATTATCAGCCTCTTGAAGTCACAGCTACTGAACCACAAAAAAGCTTGTATTCATTTTTATAAGAATAAATCAATATTACAGGCAAAATCTGCTCTTAGCATCAAAAGATTAGCTCAGTTTTCCATCACAAGATCAAACTGCAAAACACTGACAGACCAGGCAGCAGAATGAAACAGGCAAACATGATGCAGTCAAGTTCAGAAATGATGTCTCTCTCTGGTAAACAACTTCTTCTTAAATGAGGTTTAAGAAAAATTAAGCAGAAAATCCAGAATGTGAGGATCTGAAGCTCAGGGGAGTTTCTCCAGTTTGTCTTCCACTTTTCTCCTTTATATTCTGAACTGTTTCATACTTTTATGACTTGACTGTTTTCATTTGAGGACTTTTGCTTCCTGAGTTTACTTTGACAGTCAGACTTTCCTCTGAAGGAGGCTGCAGCTCCTGCAGCGATGTAATGCCTGACAGTCTTCACCCAGGGCAACAGTAAACCTAGAGCTGTTTTTTTTTAGCTTTCCTCTGCAGGTTTCCTTTGACATTGGAGATTATTTCACTGACCTGAAGCACTGACATTGTCCTCCTCTGTGTCCTCAGGAACAGACTCTACCTCACCACAGTGTCTTTGAACTCAAACAGCAGCAGCAGCAGCAAAATGACTCTAGCAGGTAAAACATCACTGATTATTATTTCTCACATAGTTTGATGCTGTTTTTTATTGTTTCTTGGTTTTGTGAAACATCGTTGATTCACATTTATGGCTCAACTGCATTTTTCCCCTTTTCATCCTGAATGTTCCAGCATACAGAGAGAAGATGCGAGAGCTCCCCCTAGTGTCTCTCTTCTGCTCCTGCATCCTTCCTGACCCCAGAGACGCCACGGCCGACAAGAAGGAAGGTCAGCAGCACTCTGCAGTCATTCATTTATTCATTATAGATGCTGCTCTTCTCCTGCCATGACAAATCAAAAAGTCTGCTGTGAAAAATCATCTGAATCACCTGAAAATGACTGAAAAACAAGAGTCCTCTGATGAGTCAGGTGGTGACTCAGGTTGGCAGGTTTATTCGGAGGGATTACTAACATTTAAATCATAAAATGGGAACAGATTAAAGAGGGAAGAGGAGTGAAGCGGATGATGGTCAGTGATTAGTAACTCAGTTTAGTGTCAAAACAGCAAAGACTTTTCTGTGGAAGAACTCTGGCAGTTCAGTTTTTTTAACAGAAATAAAATCTAGGACCAGCATGCACTGGGAGAGAAACTGTTGACCTGTTTATCTTTGGACTGAAAGTGAGATGAAATCAGACCCACGGGGACACAAGTCAAACATAAAAATGATCAGTTTTTAAAACCACAGTTTCCTGTTTCTGGAAAAATCTCTTAAATCTAACTTTGTGTCTCTGCTCTTCTCCCAGCAGGCGTGGTGGACTTGAACCTGTGCAACATTCGGGACATGGAGGTGATTGAGCTGAGCAAGCGTTCGAGCGGCCAGGCCTTCGAGGTCATTCTCAAGCCACCGACCTTCGATGGCGGCCCCGAGCTGAAGGCGACCACGCCGCCTCGCCAGAAACCCTCGCTGGAGGAGATCCAGAAGAAACTGGACGCCGCTCAGGAGAGGAGGAAGGTGTGTGGAGTGTTGAGGATAAATTTCAAGAAAACTAGGACAACAGCCCCCAACAGATTTTTATTATTTTGAAGTCACACTGGTTGATTGTGATTAATGTCACATGACACAAAGTCATCTGATTCACTGCTCATAAAACAAGGCTCAAGTCTACAGCTGAGCGAGCAGCTCCATGAGTCCAGACCACAGGGGTTCTTTGAGCTAAACATGCTAACATCAGCATGCTAACATGCTGACAATCAATGATTAGCAACTTTACCTTCTTAGTTAGAATATATTAATTAGCATACTAACATTTACTAATTAGTGCTTAACACAGCTGAGGCTGATGGGAATTTCATAGGTTTTGCAGGTATTTGATTATTGATTATTGATTTGGTTGATCATAAACCAAAGTATTGTGCAAACTGAAATGTCAGCCAGATGATGGTGTTGAATAAAAAGCTCAAAGTTATTAAAATGAACCTGAAGTGGACACAAATGTCTGTAAAAAGTTTCATTACAATCCATCCAGTGATTGTGGAGAAATTAAAGTCTGGGGGAAAAAAGCAGCAGTCTAAAAATTAATCCCTGAGGAACCCCACATGTTGTTTTATAGTTTTAGTAGAATCTGGTTTGTGGAACCTGACAAAGAATAATCTGTCATTCTACTAAAAAAGCAGAACTAGTAACATGTGCTTGCATAGAAGCTGATTGTAAATCTCTCCGTTGTCTCCCTCTAGTGTCAGGAGGCAGAACTGCTGAAGCACCTGGCTGAGAGGAGAGAGCACGAGCGTGAAGTTGCCCAGAAAGCTCTGACCAAAGAGCGCCAGGAGCACCGAGCTGACGCCGACAAGGAGCAGCGGCAGATGCACCTGAACGCCTCACAGGAGCGGCTGCAGGAGGAGGTGAGGAGGCGTTTCTCATCTGTAGTTTCACTCTCATTCACTGAAAATACTTGGATTCCATACAGTGGGAATGATGACTAACAGGAGTTTGTGATGTTTTATGTCTTTCAGGATAAGCACAGTGTGGAGGTGAGGACGAGCTGGAGGGATTCTGGGTAGAAAAGACAAAAACTGAATGTTACGGTGATATGAAGACACAAATATGTAGATTTCACTCTGAAGCGGGCTGAAATTGGTCGTCAGTGTCTTTGTCACAGTTGGAACTTTTTAATGTAATTTCATGTAACACGTACAAGTTATAACTGAAACAATGTGGGTTTCTGTGGACACTGAGGTCATTTCTGACACTTGAACAAACAACTTTGACACTGTGTTCATTAATGTGCCGCTAAAACAGCCTGAACGCTCCGGTTTCAGTCCTTCCACCAGATGTTGGAACACAGCTGCAGAGATTTGCTCTGTAGCTGCCACCATGTTGGAGGCTCACTCTTGTCTAAAAATATCTTAATATGCTGGAGCTGAAAGATTAAGTTCCCTCAACCTGACTAAACTTAAAAATGCTTCACATACTTTTGCCACAAAGTGTAAAAACATTAATGAACTCTGAAATGAGCACATTTTAGTGTGTGTGTGTGTGTGTTTGAGTTAGCTTGTGTTAGCGGTGTGCTAACTGCAGCACCTTCTCTCTGCTTCCAGGTGTCTTGATGGCCTGATCACAACACAAGCTGAATTTTATTTAGAAGCCATTTTGGAGGGCTGATGAGCTGAGGATTGATGTGCCAGCAGGTGGCACTGCTGCTCCAACTGGCAGACTGACAGGAAGAGACTCTGAAAAGAGTGATAGAAGAAGAAAACAGAGGAGGACTGAGGGCCAGCCCGGCTGCTCAGACTCCTCCTCCACCAGGACTCTTCTTAACGAGACAAACTCTTTGTAAGGAGGAAAACTTGTGACAGACTTTGTGAAGGACGCTGCAGATTCAGTCATCATTCGGTGGTTCAAAGGGGTTTTGCTGTGCTTTGTTGCCATGCCAACAGTGCCGATGTATTCATGTGTGTGTGTGTGTGTGTGATTGCATAAACATCAAGGATTCAACATCTTCACAACATCTCATCAAAGCTGCAACCAACTCAGTCAAACCAGCAAAGGCGCCCGAAACCCAAAGGAAACGTTTCTGCTTCATTTCTGAATATTCTTCATCAAACTGATCCCTCAGAAAAACATGGCCGCACTTCCTGTGGAGGTGGAAAGAGCAGGAAGAGGACAAGTCTGTGTTCGCTGGATTCACAGCACGTCAGAGTTACACCGGCCTGTTTACGTCAGCACCTTTACTGTCAAACAGGACAACAGCAAGGTTTGATCTGCTTCATGTGGCTGTGCGGGGACATCTAGTGCCAGCTGTAGGAAAGTACAGTGAAATCAACAAACATGCCTTTCTCACAGGTGTTCTGTCAGAGACAGTTCGAGTTCAGACAGAGTCCTGATAGACATGCAGACCAACTCAAGAACAGATCCAGGAGAGGCTGACAGGACCGGAAGAGACCAAAGACCTTTATAGGTGAGATTAGTGACTGAGATCGAGTCTGAGTCAAAACAGCCACGAGGATGAAATGAGTTAAAATATCCATGAAAACAAGCCTGAATTAGGTTTCTTCACATGTCAGAACATCATGAGAGAGAGGAGAGTCAGAGATTAAACACTCACATGTGAAAAGTTTGAGTCCAAACACTGATAAGGCGAAGTCGAGTACAAAAAGATCAGACTTGAAAGTGCAGCCCTGCTTTCAAAACTCCTCTAATGTCAGTTTTTAGACTGTGAACTAAAATTAGCACGTTAGCTTTCATGCAGCCGTTCGAAGCCGCCTGTCTGTATTCACTTCCTGTGAGAGGTCAGTGAGAAGAGAAGGCACAAAGAGAGCCGTGCTCGAGACGAAGGAAGGCGGCAAACAAGACTTTTCCCCTGTTACTATGGCAACGAGCAGCCCAGGTCAGGATGCTCACCTGTCCAACAATCACGGAACGAACCTCCTGCTGGTACGAATGAATGAGTTCTGCCGAGAATAACTGATAATCGACTGTGTGCATTGTTTACAGTGTTTGTGTGGGTGTCAGTCTGTTTCCCTGGCAACGTCATCGTTAAGGAGTCAGGGCGAGATGATGATGACAATGACGATGATGATGATGATGATGATGATGATGATGATGATGTACAGAAATCACATTATATTTTAAAAGCAAAAATAAAAAAACAACACTTTACTTTTTTTTTCTCAAGTTTTTATTGAGTCGAGACCACAAACAACCTCTGAATATATAAATACATTAACATTAAAATAATACCACCAATAAATATCACCAAAGATCAAAGCAGTGATAAATAAATGTAGTTTAAATAAACTGAGTGATAAATAAATGAAACTTTAATAAACTTAATCCATAAATAGAGAATAAAATATGAAATACATTAACAATTTCTTTGCTTTTAAACTGAACTTGTAGTTGTGCTTAAAGACAATAGACAATAAAAACTGTTTTAAATATTTGAAGACAAAATTGAGAAAGGATGAATTTGCCAGAGCAGCTTTCAGACGACGTAATAAATGTTTAAACTGAGCAGAAGAAGAAAAACTCCACCGAACATCAAATATAACTGAAATATACTCCGTCAATATTCTAAAAACATCTGTTTATTAAAATCGTTCTATTTTATCTGCTCACATTTTTGTTACTTGTAATTATTTCCTGAGCAGAAAACATGAACTTCAGTCCAAACCTTTTTTGGAGTGCAGCTGAAGATTTCTCTGTCCAGTTTATTATTTAACCTTTTGTTTAAATGTCTTTAACTCTGATTTTTGTGAAAGGGAATTTTAGGGCTTTTTAAAAAACTACTCACAAATTAAAAAGTAGAAACTTATTTTCACCGTACTTTGAATTTGAGTGTCAAAACAAAGACATGAAGAAAATCTCGTAGTTTTGGCACTCAAATCAAATATTTGAAATTTCTTTCATATAATAACGTACTCTTTTTTTTTGCCCTGGCTACAAATAAAAACACTTAAAATTATGACATGAATAATTGCATTTTTTTGTCTTTTTAAAACTTGCTGGCGCCACTCGTCCTCCGTACAGAAGCTGTTTGTGTCAAACTGACCAATCAGCAGCAGCCGCTCTGCCCGCTCGCTCTTCACTGCTGGTGGACGTTGGGTCGGATGCAGGTGCAGCCCACGGCGATGAGGCGGTACTCCAGCTGGTAGTGGTAGCCGTGGCCTGCGGTGGTGGTGCCGGACGCCGCCCCTGCTGCCTTGACTCGGCGCAGCACCTGCACCTGGTGCATGATGGGTCTGGACTGCAGGTTCATGTCCTCTTGGCCGTCCAGGTTGAGGCAGCCCTGCAGCAAACAGCGAGCCTCAGCCAGCTTGGGAGGGAACAGAGAGTCGTCATGGGAGAAGCTGAGGATGGAGAGAGAGAACGAACGGCGTTAACTTCACACTGCTGCGAATTCTGTGATTAAAGGACCACACCGGCACTTCCTGTGTGTGTGTGTGTGTGTGTGTTTCTTACTCGTAAGTCCAGGGGGAGATGGAGTCGTTCTGCAGAGGCCTGATGACTTTGGTGTTAAGCAGAACGGTGGGGTCGAGCTGCAGGGGGACCGTTTCCACCGCTGCATCATCAGACAACTTCCTGTGCGTCTTCGCCGGGTGTTTCGAATGGCCGCCGGCTTTTGGCACCGCTGCAGCCTCCGCCATCATCATCATCATCATCATCATCATCATCACTGCCGCCATGAAGACAGGCTGACGGAGAGGATCAGAAATTCACTTTTTCAATCTCAGATTCTTCAACTTTTCCATGTGCAAGAAATTATTTGTTTGTCTCTGAATTAAATTTTTGAACTCTATTTAAATTCACATCATTAGAGAAAAAACGTTTCTGCAAAAATACACAAACTGATAAAAAGCAGTTTAATAAATAGCACTTAAAAAGCTGTTTCTGCAGCCAGTTTATGGAGATCAAGGGTGAACAAAGCTGTTAAAAATATAAATGAGCTGATCATTTTATAATTTTTATTTTTATAGTTGTAATATTATTTTTAATGACTTTGCACGTTGTCTCCGGACATTTCAGCCAATCACAAGACCCGTTGCAGCCTCTCAGATTTAAAACTGTTTTTGGTTTTACAGTTTATTTATTTGATCTAAATATCTCAATATTCATGCACAATGTAAATATCTCTTGTAGAATGTCTCTTTTTTCAGTTTTTAAAACTGCAAATCTTCTGTCCTGATCTCAAAATGACTTGCACAGATTTAAGTGCAGCCTGAATTCATGAATGATGAGGAGGATGAATCTGCTCACAGAGGAAGAGTTCGCCTCTTACCGTCACTCTGGAGGAGTTTGCTGCTGAGAACATGCTGAACGTTTGGACTCGTCTGCTTTGAGCTTCCTTGTCGTCCTGTTTGGTTGTTTCTGATCTGGACTTTTCAGTCTTTTTTGCAGATCTTTCAGACTTCACTCAGTCTCTCTCTTTAGGCTCCTGGGGCTCAGCTGGAGGTTCAGGTCAGGAGATGTAACCCGGCTGATCTTCTCTGCTGGTGTTTGTGCTGCTGCAGGTGGTCTCCGTGTGCTCTGCTGGAGTTCTGCTGGAGGTCAGGTTGAGCTCTGACATTTATCCTGATCAGAGCGCCGCAGTCAGCGCTGACGGTGATGTCACGTCTCTCTGTCTTTCTGTGTGTGTCTTTGATCCTCCTCTGGAAACCACACAGATCGTACTTGCATAACGAAGCTTGATGTTCGACCCACTTTCATTGTCAATGTCGAGGTTTATTTACTCCGCACGCAAAAGTTGCAGCAGGTTTTCTAGGTCAGCGTGGGGTCTGCACCCGGAGACATCGCGCTGCTCATCTGCATGTGAAAATTTCAAACATCAACAGAAAACTTTGCTGGCCTGCAGACTCGGTCGAGCGGAGCTGTCCTCGTCTTCTGCTGCAGCTTCGGTTGTTGTTTTTATAGTTTGTTCAAACAGAGAAAAGTCTTAATGCCACAAAGTCATATTTCAGACAGACTCATATTTACAGTTTGTTTCCGCTGCCTGGATTTAAAATTCATCAGCAACTATGGTGATAATCAACAAATGCCAAACATTTTGCAGTTTTAGCTTCACAAACATGAAGATTTCATCCTTTTCTTTTTTACGCATTAAATAAACTAAACACAGCGGGACAAAGAAGCGGAGAAACACAAAAAATAAAGTAAATCTGGATGAAGACAATCAAACTACAACAAAAAGCAGGATGGAGGCCGGAGGAGAGGGGGCGCCGCTGGTCGTTTAAACCCTGCAGAGCAGCTGATTGGCTGACAGGCCGCAGGTTCATTGGACACCTTGTGCAGGTGTTCCCAAC
>JAPZDZ010000001.1:29875478-29886633 GCA_029783805.1 Acanthurus tennentii | reverse complement strand
GTTGGAGTTCAGAAGCTCAGGTTTGAAGAATGACACGTGCGGAGATAAAAGCTGATCTGGTTGAGTCACATCATGACCTCATCTGATGTCAAAATCTCTGATGCAAACAGGAAAATCTTCCCACTCTGTCGGTGCCGCGGCCCCTCGTCACATGGGGCCCCCTCGTCACTGCGGCCCCTCGGCCTCTCAGTCTCACCTGTGTTCTTCAGATTTGCCCTGCAGCGTGGGTCATGTGATGCAGGATGTGAGCGCTGCACAGTCTGACCTGGTTTACGTGACTGTTGTGACTCAGGTTTTTTTTTTTTTAAACCCACATTCGACTCTGACCTGGTTTGACTAATCGGTCAACGCTTATCAGTGATCCGAGCAGCTTCCTGCTTCCTGTCAGTTTACAGCCTCCAAATATCTCAGAGCAGCTTTTCTTTGTTGTGTCTCGTCTTCAAAACGCTTACGGACCTTTTTAGGAAACATAAACATGGTTCTGATTCAAATACTTCATGTCAAAGTCTGAGAGACTCTAAAAAAATCAAAAACTTTACAATATTTTTTCAGATTTGTAGGTTTTTTAGTTTAATTGCAACGCAGACAAACAACATGACAAACAAGATAAATATTATCATCATGAAGCAACAAGAAAGATCATTAAAAAGCAGATGAGGAGCCAAAAAGCTCCACAGGCTCCTCAAGCTTCAGGCTCGCTGCACCAGATGTTTTCTGCAATTTGTCACATTTTCTGAATGTTGCTGAGAAAAAGTCCTGACAGGCCTGATCGTGAGAGCACGAGGTGTTTCTGCACCGAGCTCAGCTCAGAATATCAACAGCAGCAGAAAGTGAAAACAGAAACAGTATTCACACTTTTCAATATTCAACATTTGAAAGTCTTAAGTTCCAGTTTTTAAATGTGGAACATTCTTCTGCCTGTGTGCTTCCACTCATGATGAAGTTCACTGTGTTTGGATGTGAAAGCAGCATTCAGAGTTTAAATTTTAATTCCTGATCATCTACAAACTGCTGGTGGCTGAATTTGTCCGAATCTGTGTGATTTGTTTCATATAAACTGAACATGTGTTCAATAAAATCAACATCTGGAAAGTCATTCGTATGTAAATGTGGGATAAAAAGAGAAATATGAAGAAAAGAACAGTTACCTGAAGAACTGTACTTTGGTACAGGGCTTCAGTACTTGAGTAAATGTACTTAGATACTTTCCACACACACTTCTTCCTTTCAGCCCGCAGAGTTCGGAGCACATGTGGTGTGAAAGTGTGAAAATGATGAGGAGTGTGTAAGCCTGTGGGCGGTTAAAGTCGACCACATTTTTATTTTGAAGAACTGATTCACAAACTTCCAGCAAATGTGCAGTAAAAAGAGCAGGAACTGAAATGTGTGCAGAGGAAAGAAGGTGTCATCGTCCCACAAACTGATCGACCACAACACAGAGAAGTTCGTTAACCACGAGGAGTTTCCACCTGGAGAAGGTGCGTTGTGTTTGATCAGGGAGGTGCTCGTCTTTCTAGGACTGCTGCCACGCTGGTGACTGGAAACACCTTTGAAAACCAGCCGGGGGGGTTTCTGAACACACCGGAGCCTCTGCTGTGGTCGACCTCTGAGTGACATCCAGGAACAAACCTGTGATTCACAGAGAAGATGACAGCATCCTGTCGCCTCCTTCACTCCTCTCCTCCTTTCCTTTCCTCACACAGGTGAGGCCAGGTGACACGTCATCACTGACAGAAACAACTTCTGGTGACTGATGGTTTTACAGGTAAAGGCGGATTTCTGCAAAGGTGAATGTTGGCTGCAAGCTAGCTGGTTTCACTGCCAAAGTCCCTCAGTTAGCTTCCACTCAGACCCAAAAGTTGCAAAATATCTTTAAAGATCCATTTAAAATCTCATGCAAGTTTAAAAAACAGCACACAGTAGCAAACTTACAGGCTGCTTTCTGCCTCCGGTGTGTGGATTCTTCTGTGGAAAAGTCACTGTGAGGAACTTCATTCCAGCCGCATCCTTTCAGAACCCAAACGGACGTTTTTGTTGTTTTTCTGCAGTTTTCAACAAGCGAGTTCGATGCTAACAAGCTACATGCTAACAATCAGGAGCAGAGCAGCTTATGATCTAATCAGGATGTTTGACTGGCGAAGAGAAACGTGGCAAATAAGATTTTTAAATGTTACAATAAACTTTATTTAGTAATAAAAGACACTCATTTTTTTATTAAATCTTTAATGTAACAACATGTCCAAGTTTAAAAAGTTTTAAAAAACAATTAAAAATAAACTTATAAAAGAACTTTTAATCCGACTGACAAGAAACATGAATGAGCCCAGAGGAACCAGAGGAACCCATAGGAACCCAGAGGAACCAGAGGAACCAGAGGAACCCAGAGGAACCCAGAGGAACCAGAGGAACCAGAGGAACCAGAGGAACCCAGAGGAACCCAGAGGAACCAGAGGAGCCCAGAGGAACCAGAGGAACCAGAGGAGCCCAGAGGAACCCAGAGGAACCAGAGGAACCAGAGGAGCCCAGAGGAACCAGAGGAACCCATAGGAACCCAGAGGAACCAGAGGAACCAGAGGAACCCAGAGGAACCCAGAGGAACCCAGAGGAACCAGAGGAACCAGAGGAACCAGGGGAACCCAGAGGAACCAGAGGAACCAGAGGAACCCAGAGGAACCAGAGGAACCAGAGGAAGCCAGAGGAAGCCAGAGGAGCCCAGAGCCCTGCTCCACCTTAAAATCAGCTTGTAATAAATAAACTTTAAACTTGTTACAACACAAAATCATTCACGTTAAAGTAAAAGTAGAAAAGTATTCAGTTAAAATACCAGAAGTTGAAGTTCTCATGTACTTTACGCTCTTAGATTGTGATCATTGTTGCATTCATGTGTTCATTAATTTCATTTTTCAGCTGCTAAAAATGGAGCTCCTTTTAACTGCTGCGTGCACTGCTGTGTAGTTTTTGGTTTTCCCCCAAAGAATCAATAAATTTGATTATAATCTAAATCTACAATAATACTTAGTAATTAAATTGTTGATTATATTTTTGTATCAATCCACATTTATATTAAAAAGTAGACTAAAGGTACATTAGATAATAAGTATGTAATAACTGCAGTGAGGTGGAAGTTTAAAGTGACATAGAAAGTTTTATACTTGGGTAAAGTACAAGTACCTCAGTACTTGAGTAAATGTAGACTACATAGTAACTGTGTCAGGAAACAGTGAAGTTGTCTCTTTAGCTGTTTTTCTGCTCTGTAATGATGACTTTGGCCTCCGGGGGGCGCTGCTGAGCGTGTTCAGGTTGATGGCGAGCACTCTGCTGATGTTTGCGGCTGAAAACTGCTGACACTTCTGTCGGTAAGAAGCTGCGGCGCCTCAAAGCTGGTGACTTATCAGGTTTCAGCTCATCGTCTCTGGTTTCCTCCTAAACGAGGTCACAGCAAAGTTGCTGACGGCTGTGACAGAAACAAACCTCAGTCGACCACATCGGTCACAAACCACACGCACACCCCCGCTGTGATGTCACCCGGAGGGGCGGGGCCACAGCACAGAGGCTCTCTGAGCTCCATATATGGGGGCAGGAAGCCAAAGACGGGCTGCAGGAGGACGTTAGTTATGGAAAAACTGTTCAGCTTTTCATCAAAGTGAAAATTATTTGTTAGAAATAAACTATTTAAAAAGTGTCTCCTTTCATAAAATGTAACAAAAGTGATTTTTGGAACATTACTATTGCTGATTTTTTTAGTTATTATTCTTATTGTTAGTCTGTGAAAGCTGATGAATTTTTAAATAAAATTGCTGCTTTCAGTCGTTTCATCAGTGAATCTCTGCAGATCGTTCGAGCACCGAAGAGGCCAAAGTTCAAACTTTTGCACGAGAAGCAAAAGGTTTGTTTTTGTGTCTGTTTCAAATAATCAAAGCAATGAATGTGAATATTGTGTTCGGAAAAAAAAGGTTTTAATACACAAACTAAGATTCTTTTGTTCGTTTTTTTAAATATTTTTCTGTGAAATTTACTGCTTTCGTTCTAAAAGAGTCTTTAGAAGAGAAAAGTCGAGGGGAAACGTCTCCTCAGTGGAACTTTTAACAACTCAAACACAAATTCAAAAGCAGGTTCGACTTCACAGACGTTCTTCTCGATGTCCAGAACAGAAACTCAAAGATCGACTGACTGGCTTCTGTTTGCAGATTTCAAATATGCAGCTGATTTACTGTAAAGTTATTCAGTCATGATACATTTATAGACACACATAAGAGTTTTTTTGCTTTGAAAGGTGATTTTAAGAAATAAAATTTTAAGTTTTCATTAATCTGATGAAATTAAAACTCAGGTGAAACCAACAACAGGAAGCTGCTCAGTGTGCACTCGAACAAAAACCCTGATGACAACAGAGATGTGGTGAAGATTCTGCAGATCAGACTGAGCGCAGTGAAACAGATTTAAAGTATTTCGAGGACATTTTCTGATTTGAATTCACAGCAAAACGAGTGAACAAAGACTGAGATGAGAGATTAGATGAGAAAATTCCCTGATTTGTGTGTGAAATGAGTAATGACCCATCAGGTCTGTGTGGGAGGAGTTCGATGTGACACGATGATGTGACAGCAACCAAACAAACCACTGACTGTCATCAGATTGATTCGAGCTGCTAAATTCTGATCCGTGCTGAGATGAATGTCTGCTGTCACTCCACTTCTTTATCTTTTCACAGAGCAGTTTGTGGTTTTGTTACAAACCATCACTTGCACTGAGAGCATCGCTGAGATCATTAACACCATCTTTAAAATCCTCTGTGTTTTCTCTGTGAATGAACTCCTCTTTAGCCGTAATGAAGTTCAGGTGTGCTTCAACACACCGTGACATCACTGCCAGGTGTGAATCGCCCGCTGCACTCGTTAAATCATTTTAGGTGTTCCTCAGTGTCCTGTTCTGGGCCCCCTTTCCTTTTTCAAGACTCACTCTCCCTCGTCATATCGCTGTTGATAAATTGTAAACATCAGTGAACATTTATGCAGATGATTAAAGATTATATCTGCCTGTTAACTTTACGGGGGTTTTCTTTATTGGCTGTTTCTAGGAAATAGTTTACTGTGTCGTATAGTTTAAAAACAGAAGCAATAAAATAAAGTTTCTAAATTTAGATTTAACACATTCTGAACACATTTTGCGACATCGAATTCAAGTGAGAACAAAGAGGCTGTGAGACAGAAGAAATTCCAGCTTACAGCCTGTTTCACCGTTTCAATCTGTCTGTCAGAGATGTTATCAGTAAACAAAAGAGGTTATTCACAATCTCTTGATCAATCTTTCATTTTCTGGATGAAGATGGAATCTCCCGCCTCGGTTTGCTGTCTGCTTATCAGCTCAGAGATCTGCGTTATCAGATCAGAGGAGCACGAGCATCATAAATACATCTGAAGGCAGAGCAGTCACACAGAGAAGCTCCAGAAGACGACGCAGACGACATGAAGCTGAGACGCAGCGTCTTCATTCTGCTGGTGAGCATCAACTTCACTAACAATCTGAGCTGACGGCACGCTGACTGTCCTGTCCTGCGTCTTCAGCGGCTCTTCTCCGAGCCGCCAGACACTTTTCCTCCGAGCTGAAATGCAAAATGTTTATTTCACCGATGCACTAACTGTAGTTTATCACAGCAGCGTGTTTAGATGTTTGTTTGCATGGAGAGCAGTGAAGTTTGTGTGTCAGCTAGCGTTAGCTAAGGATGAGCGGATGAAGTTTAGGGGGGGTTTCACCATTTCATCCCTTCACTTTTGCAGACTTCACTGTCACACTGAGTCGGTTTACTTTGACTCTCAAATCTGTAACTTTCCTACAGAGACGCAACAAAGAGGACCAGCTAATAAATCTGATATTTTGGATAAAAATCCATCTCCTCCTCT
The DNA here is from genome assembly GCA_029783805.1 of Acanthurus tennentii. Lineage (NCBI taxonomy): Eukaryota > Metazoa > Chordata > Actinopteri > Acanthuriformes > Acanthuridae > Acanthurus > Acanthurus tennentii. The sequence goes on along the minus strand of JAPZDZ010000001.1, from coordinate 29,880,733 downwards.
CTGCAGGTATGTTGCAGTGCATTGTGGGTCGCCTCCTCCTCCTCCTTGGTTAAAGCTCCTTCTCCTCCTCCTCCTGCTGGTTGTGACTCCACGCTGGCGTTCTCCTCAGAGATCTCCTCGGTGTCCAAAATAAACGGAGACATCCACAGCAGATCTCTGTCTCCATGGAGCTGGAGGTCAGTCTGACAGCACAGAGACCGGTGTATGGATGAACGGATGAACGGATGAATGTGTGTGTGTGTGTGTGTGGGTGTGTGAGGGGGTTAATGATCACACAGGTGACTGGACAAGAATAACACACAAGCCTGACTCAAATAAACTCCTTCACGGTCCTGCTCACCGATGGTTTCATGAAAAGGGTTTGTTGAGTTCGTCAGTGTGGATTTTAAAGTGACCAGAACAAAACAAACATGGCTGAAAAATAACCTGAAAACTTTAAAATTAAATAAACTCAGATCTTCAGCTCAGCAGCCGTCTCACCCTCACCACCTCCTGCAGAATCTGGTTTCGGTTCTTGTTTTCTCGCTGATTCGGTGATTTGCTGCTGAGTGCAGCGCCTGCACGCTTTGTTCTGGTTCTAAGTGTTCTTCTTTGTTCAGGTCGTCCACGGTGAAGAACCGGATCCCCTCCACGCTCTGGGAGGCTGAGTGCAGCAGCAGCGTCTGCCTGAGTCCCAGCCCCGGACACAAGGACGGACACAACCTGAACTCAGTCCCCGTCTACCAGAGCGTCCTGGTTCTGACCCAGCAGGCCGGGACTCGCTGCTACAAGGCATCATACCAGTATGTGGCCGTGGGCTGCACCTGCGTCAGGGCCAAAACCAACCAGGCCTGAACCTGAACCAGCAAAACCTGAACCTGAACCTGAACCAGCAAATCCTGAACCTGAAAATCCTGCAAATGAACTAACAGAGTCTGAACCTGAACCAACAGAATCAGCAGCTGGAATTGAAAAACAAAAAGTACTAAATAAAAGATCTGCAGTTCAATTCTGAATATGTTTGAATTCATAATTTGCCTTGTTGTGGTTTTATTGACTCAAACGTCTGGAGTTAAAACATGATGTAAAGTGTGAAATCTTTTTGTTCTACTGCAAATAAAAAGACACTGAAAGGTTTAACGGAACCACCTCAACTTCCTGTTCACTGATTCTGAGATGCAGAAACCACAGAAACCTTCATGTCGTTGCCTGAATCAGAGGTGTGTGTCTCCTCTGTACGGTGTGTGTCCTCGTATCTCATGACATCGTCCGTCAGACGGTGGAGCGTCTCACTCCTGGACCTCCTCTCCACTTTACAGAGTAAAAGTCATAAAAATAAAATAAACTGTCTTGTTTTAAATCTTGCACAGCGTTTGCAACCTTTTGGACCAGATGATGATTCATAGCAGCGGTGGTTTGTCATTAACTGTGCTGCTGTTTGCTGAAGGAGTGTTCATAATAAAACACATGCTTTGAATTCCTCTGATAAAGAGACGCCACGATCGAAACCGACCCGACTGCACCCATGCATGACGGATCGCTCGTCACAATCACAGCAGACCTGAAACCTGATTCGAACTCGAACAGACGACTTGTGAGCATCACTGGAGGAAGATCTCAGCCTCCTCGTTGTCCTCAAGTTCAAGCATTTTTCATTCACTCTGTCTATTTTTACAACTTTTACTCCTCAGACAGCAAAATCTGAGCAGATATCTTCTGTTTCCTCATTTTTCTGATGAAATATTGACTTTTCCATGTTTATTAATGAGTGAAAGTCAAAGAATTACAGAGAAACACAGAACATTTGGATCAACAAGTGGAATTTATTTTTGCAGTCACAACCTACACACTGCTGACACACACACAAACACACACACCACACACACATGCATGCATGCACACACACACACATTTGCTTGCACACCTCACACACACACACACACACACACAGACCTCACACACAGATGCACACACACAAACACACACCGCATGCATGCATGCACACACACGTACACAAACACACACCGCATGCATGCATGCACACACACGTACACAAACACACACATGCACACATGCATTCATGCACACACACACACCTCACACACAAACACATGCATGCACTCATACACACACATGCACACACATACACCTCACACACACACCCACACATTTGCTTGCACACCTCACACACAGTTGCACACATACAAACACACACCGCATGCATGCATGCACACACACACACACACCTCACACACACACATCTGCTTGAACACCTCACACACACACCTCACACACACACACACACACACACACACACACACACACACACACCTCACACACACACACACACACACACACACACACACACACACACACTGAGTCTCATGATGTCTGAAATCCTCATTCAGACTGAAATCAGCTCGAATTAGCTGAAACAAGAGCACATTGTGGAGGTTGGACCTGTGTGTGTGTGTGTGTGTGTGTGTGTGTGTTTGTGTGTCCATGCATGTGACAGTGGCCGGTCTGCAGGGCTGAACTGTGAACAGGTCAGTGATTAGAAACAAGGCGAACAAACCGGACCGAACAGAACGCAGATTTCTCCTGCAGCTCAGAGAAAACCAACTCTGGTAGGTTTGTTTCTGCTGTCTGTCGGCTGCTGTGACCTTTGACCTTCTAACTGCTGGTTGTTACTGTAGATTTTCTGTTTTTGTCTTTAAGGAAAGCAGAAAAATGAAATTATGAAATGATATTTTCTTTTAATCATCCATTTATAGAACCACAGGAGCCTCATTGATGATGTAACCAGACCGTCAGGTTCTGATTTCACCACCAGTTTGATTTATTTTAACTTTGTTTCTTAAGATTCACTTTTTTCTGTCAGTTTGGTGAATTGTGCTAAAAACTTCAGTACCCATGAGCCTCGGCAGCTGTTGCTATGCAGTAGAAGCCCATCAGAGGCAGAAATGTAGTGAACTCAGAGTCCTTTGCTGTTGAAATCTCACCTGTAAAAACCACCGACAGATTTTTTTGAATGGTTTCAGTTTGATACGGAAGGAAGATCTCAGGATCATCTCCCATCATGCCTCGTGTGTCCTTCGCCCCTCCCTCGCTGTGCCTCCCCCTGCTGGATCGCCTCCTCCCCACCCTCCCCCCCACCGTCCGAGACGTGGACGTCCCCCCTTTGTTCCGGGAGCGGTTCATCCTGTCGGGGTACCGTCCCGTGGGCCTGCCGCTGCGTTGTTACCTCCTCAGCCTCTTTCAGATCCACAACGAGACTCTGAACGTGTGGAGCCACCTGCTGGCCGCCGTGTGCGTGGTGCTGAGGTTCATGCTGTTCCTCGTCCTGCAGGGAGGGGTACCCGCCTCTTACAGTGCTGATTATCTCCAGGTGATTGAAAGCGATGTGTCTGACCTCTGCTGTCTGACCTTTGACCTCCTCAGGGGATTCTGGGTTTTCGGCTGCAGGGTCCTGAAGGTCAGGGGTTTTCTGTCGACGCCGCCTCGCTGCCTCTGGTCCTCTATGTTTGTTCTGCCGTCACTTACCTGAGCTGCAGGTGAGCCATAGACAAGTTTAAAAACACCAAAAAAAGTATCACGTTGGTCTCCGCAGCTTCTGATTAGACAAGAAAAAATGTGATGTCATCATCAGGTCAATGTGTGCAATCATTTTATCAACTAAAGACATTTCCATCAGCTGTAACTGACGTTTAACCCAGTTGACTGCTGTTAGCATGCTAACACGCTAAGCTAAGGTGGTAAAACATTACACACATTTTCATTTCAAACGTCCTCAGTTCTGAATCTGACATCATTTGGGTTCAGACGAGGAGGCAATCAGTGACCTGATTTGTTGTCAATGTGAAGTTATTGATAAATGCAGCATTAATGAGGCCAGTTGCATGTTGCAGCGCGGCGGCTCACCTGTTGCAGTCCCACTCGGAGCGGGCGCATTACTCGCTGTTCATCCTGGACTATGTGGGCGTGGCTGTCTACCAGTATGGCTGCGCTCTCGCTCTGTGGGTGTACAGCTCCGACAGCGCCTGGATGCAAAGCATGCTGGGACAGGTCTGTGGATGTGTGTTGCACCCATCCTCAGTGAATGATGCGTTCAGGTGTACTGATGATGTCACGTCTGGCAGGTTTTCCTGCCGGCCGCTGCCCTCCTCGCCTGGTTCTCCTGCACCTCCTGCTGTTACGCGAAGCTTCGTTTCCGGCGGCCGTACCCGCTCCGCAGGAAGCTCTGCCAGGTGGTGCCGATGGGCGTGGCCTACCTGCTGGACATCAGCCCTGTCGCCCATCGTCTTTGCACCTTCAGCTGGAGAAGCAACCCTGCGCTGCCTCTGCACTTCCTGCAGGTAGAACTTCTCACCTCAAGGTGCCAAATGTAAAATCTGAGCACCAGATTCACAGAAACTCTCATGTTTGAATAAAAATGTGGTCAAATCTGTTTCAAATTCTCTGACACACTCTTATCGATGGCTCTGTGATCATAACACACCGGTCCCATGTGGTCTTGTGCTCAGGACTCCTGGAGTTCATCTCAGTGAACTTTTACAGCCAAACACTCTCTTACGTTTACAGTTAAACACTTAAAATCAACCCTGAACAAAAAACACACAGTGATGACACAGATCTTTACAGAGAAAGCAGGTTGGATCGATGCTAATCGATGCTAAAATGCTACATTAAGTCCCTTTGATATCAGTGTCTTTACCTCTTCACATGTTATATCCAAATATCGATTCTGAAGTCTCAATTTCAGTCAAACTTAGTTTATATGAATATTTTACCGTAAGACTTTAGATGAAACCTTCTCTGTGTGAACTGTATTCTTACAGAAATATTAAATAATATTCTTGTAAACGTGGCCAAGATCGTAGTGAGACATCCGGCTGGAGTTTCTCTGATTCTCCAAATCAGTTACAGAAATCCAGTTCCTCTCTAACATGAAGGAATCAGCTGACAACAGGTGAACAAAATGAAAGAAACGTTTTTGGGTTTTTTTGTTTTTTAATGTGTTTATAAAAAAATACTGTCTTCTGTCATTTTTCCAACAGGTGGTGCTGTTTCTGCTGTCAGCCTTCTTCTTCTCTTGTCCGATACCTGAGCGTTTTTCTCCCGGCAGCTTCGACATCGTCGGCCACGGCCACCAGCTCTTTCACATCCTGCTGTCCCTCTGCACGCTGGCCCAGCAGGAGGCGCTGTTCCAGGACTTTTTGTGGCGGCGGCCAGCCTTGGTCCGGGAGTTCGGAGAGGAGCGCCTCCTGCTGGCCTGC
>JAPZDZ010000001.1:29580775-29592095 GCA_029783805.1 Acanthurus tennentii | reverse complement strand
TATGTGTCTGTTAGTCCTGTGAGCGCCCCCTATTGGCTGCAGGAGATCTGTTTAATGTGATCAAGGTGTAACAATTCAATCAGTCTCCAGATGTGTCGCAGCCAGATGTGACGGTGAAAACAAGCTGTTCAAAAAAAAACAAGAGACATAAAAAAAGGAACCAAACAACAAGAAGTTCAATAAACACAAGGAACTCAGGACAGGATCTGATAAAACAAGCTCTTTTATTATAATAATTCAGATTGTTTTGGTAGTTCATATATATATTTATATATATTTATATATTTATAGATAGGCTTATTTTACAATTGAGACGTTAACTTTGAAACAAACGTTGGTTTTTAACATCAGTTTGTAAAAAAAAGTGCTTCCTTTTTCCTCACTGACAGAATCATCATCATCGTCCACGCTTCTAACAGACGATCAGCAAGAGGTCAAAGGTCATCTCCAAGGACCAGAAGGCACTGTGTGTGTGTGTGTGTGTGTGTGTGTGAGATGATTCGACAGTGGAAAAGAGACACGCTGCATAGAAACCCTCTTCACATTTTGTTTTCTTTGTTTTTCTCTGAATCAGCTGTTTGGAACTCGTCTGTGGAGCGAGGCGTGTTTTCCCATCAGCACCACGAGTCAAACAACGCTGAGGAAGCTGCTTCAGAGCCGCCGTCCTGCAGAAACACCACACATCTCCAATCTGCAGACGGGTTTCACACAACTTTTCCAGTTGTATTAAAAATGCATCATCATGAGCTTCAAACAACAAGTTCCCGCAGGTTTGGAGATACCTGGTTTTCACTGGACAGCGGCGTGATGAAGCAGGAGCCACAGTTTCAATTCCAGTCTTTTTTTTGTGAGTGTGTTAATTTTTTAACTTTGGCATTGAATCACCAGGAGCAGAGCTGAACCAAAACCTCACTTCTTATCTTTCAAACAAAACAAACAAAAACAACATGATCAGCTTTGAGGGAACTCAGAGGAAAACCTGCCTCGTTCTGAGTGGGAGGATGATTCACGCTACGCCGTCACATCAAACCTTTGAGATGATTTCTGTGAACTGTGGTTTGTAACGCTGCAGCTTTTACCCCTCAAACTGGTTCAAAAGCATCAAAAAAACAAAATCGTCTCAAAGTGGAGATACAAGGTTTCGATCTGAGATGTGGGGTCAGAGTTCACAGTCACGTCTCAGCCAATGAAACGTTGCAAATAAACCTGCAGCAGACTGAGATCACACAGGATTTAAGAACATTTTCACTCAGACGAGTTAAAGTTTGGATCATCAGACAGAAGCTCTGCTCATTTTTACATTTCTGTCCACATCAGCACCCGTAGCGTCGGGCAGAGGTGGAACCTCGCAGCGTACCAGAGCGAGCCGACGGCTCTGCACCTCATTCATGTGGAGAAACAAGAAGGTAAATGTCTCTGCAGCAAGAAAATAAACATACATGCATACACATAGAGTTTAGCCTTTATGCAAGCAGTGCGCACTTTGCTTTTCATAGCTCTATAAGACAAAATCTAGCTCATCAGGAGAAGATATGGAGATGGTAACTTGTATAAAACAAACCAAAATCATAAGAAAAAACATGCACAACAGGCTGATCTGGGATCATCCCCACCATGCCCTACCTTAGCTGCACTGATATGTGAGTTGAGTGTGTCATGCACACAGTCTGTAGGAAAATAAGGCACGAAACAACCAGTCCTCTGTGTGTCTGCAGGGCAACGAGCTTATCGGCTTTTACACAAAAGTTTTCAAAAGGCACATGAACACTGCAAAAAAACAAAAAGAGAAACAAGAGTCTGAACAAGTCGTTTTGTCTCTGAAGTCCACAGAAGTCTGATTCTCTCAGAACGGGTGAAAGGTGGAAGGATTCCACCTGGTTCCAGGAAAAATGGACTCGATTCAAGAGTTTAAAGTTTCAGTCCGTTTTTTAATCTAGAAAATCTGGTGCCAGGAGTCACTGAACACGCTCAGCTGCCTCAGTTTGGCCTCAAACTTTTCTAGTTTCAAGTTCAGTGAGTCTGTTTGTCTGCAAAATGTTGGACTTTTGGTCTTTTAGGGAGAATATTTCTGATTTTTTTCACGTTTTTTAAAATGATAAGAGTTTTTTTGGACTCAGTAGAAGACAAAATGATTTGTTTGGATCATTTTGCAGTGAACACCTCAGCTGCCTCAGTCTCCTCACAGCCTTCAGTCCGTCCGTGCACATGAAGAGATGGAGAACCGTTCGTGTGTATAAATCCAGCAGTGTACCAGTCCGTCTCCAGTCTGCTTCCGGTCCGGCTCAGTAGTCTCTCAGCTGCCCATGGGTTTGAAGGATCCGTCGGGCAGCTGTCTGAAGATGCCCCGTAACGTGTCCAGCTCGCGGGTCAGGTGCTCCACCCTCCGCCTCAGTCTCTCGTTGTCCGCCGTCAGCTCCACCACCTTCTGCTGCGTCTCCATGTTGCGCATCTTGGCCTTGTCCCTGCTCTTGCGCACGGCCACGTTGTTGCGCTCGCGCCGCAGCCGGTACTCCGGGCTGCTCTTGTCGATGTGCTTCTTGTGTTTCCCGCCGCCCCGCTGCTGCTCCAGAATCTTCAGGCCGCCCTGCTGCGGGTGTTGGTGCGGGTGTTGGTGGTGATGCTGGTGCTGGTGCTGGTGCTGGTGCTGGTGCTGGTGCTGGTGCGGGCTGGGCACCGGGGTCGGAGGAGGGGTCGGGTGGCCCGGCTGAAGGTGCATGGTCGTCTGCGCGCAGTGCGCAATCTGGTACTGGAGGTGCGGCTGCTGCTGGCTGTGCTGCGAATGCTGCGAGTACTGGGAATGCGGGTGCGGGTGGTAGGTGGGAGGCATGCCCGGGTTCATGTCGTCGTCGTCCCGCGGCTCCTGCTTGATGGCCACCGGCCGGATGCGCGGCGGGTTGTGCTCGTAGAGCGGCTCGAGCTTGGACTCCATGTAGTTGGACATGTAGAGCTGCTGGGGCCCCGGGCCGCACTGCACCGAGTCGTACTCTCCGTTCATGATCTTCAGCTTGTCCTGTCGGGAGCTGTGGTGGAACAGGTCCGCCAAGAAGTCGTCGTTGAAAGCCGACGGGTCGATGTATGCGCTCAGGTCGATGGAGGTCTCGTTGTCTCCGATCTCACCGCCGAGGTCTGCCGGGTCTCTGTAGCCGGAGGGGGGCTGCTGGCCGTGGTTGACAGTGCTCATCAGGGGCCGGGGCGCGACCTCGTACAGGTTAGAGAGCTCCATTGAGAATCTAAACCCGGACAGACATGGCGAGGAGCTCCGAGAATCCAGTTTGGAGAAAGTGGAGTACTGTGAGGTCCTCAGGTGAGAGAGGAGTCATAAACCTGCAGAAACGCGCAGAATGAAGAAGTTTGCGGAGAATGTAACAGGTCTGATTTCTGTTCCGGAGCGGAGAGAAGCGGAGTGAAGCGGTTAGAAGCTGCAGGGAGTCGGTCTGATTCCTCCTGCTCAGTAAACTCTGAACTGTCAAACTGTGGTTATATAGCAGGAGGGAGTGGGCGGGCACACACACACACACACACACACACACACACACACACACACACACACACACACACCTCCTGGATTGAATCCACTATCTCTGCACAGAAAAGTTTTTCGGAGGTAAACGAGAGAAAATGTGGATTTTTTTCTCAGCGTTACTGCGAAATTCTGTTAGAAGAATCTTCAACGGAATCGTTTCAGTGGCCGCTTTTATCATCGGGGAGACGGAAAAACGGTCCGAGACTCCGACCGAAAGAGTCCGTCTGCGATTCGGCTGAAATGAAAAAGTGCGAAATGTTTCTTTTCCTGATTTAACACCGAATTTAAACTTTCAGGCGCCTCGAGCTGTTTCTCCAACATGAGCTGGATGTGACCGCAGAAAGTTCAACTCTGCCCGTGTCCTGGCGAAATATCCTGCCAGTTATCAACAATAGTAATAATAATAGTAATAATAATAATAATAATATAAATAATAATAATAGTAATAGTATTATTATAATTGTTGTTGTTGTTGTTATTCAGATTTAAGAAGCTAAATTAAAATAAAAGCTGCCTTTATCTTCACCTGCATGTTCCTCGACATAGAACTCAAACATTTATACTGTCCCAGTAATTTGAAAGCATAAATAATAATAATAATTATTAGAATCTGTGATTACAGGATGAGTGTTGTTATATTTATTATTTTCCTCCTCTGAAGTGACTAATTAATGACTTCTAATAATTACCAGTAATTTCTAATTACCAATGACATTAACATGCTGTGAGCACCGTGTTCATGTAAATCATCATGACAGATTAAAAACTGGGGTCATTATTATTATTATTATTATTATTATTATTGTTGTTGTTGTTGTTGTTGTTGTTGTTGTTTCGTGCATCAGTCGTTTCAAAGCTGCACGCGGCGGATCATTGGAGCGAAACTTTACGTTTAAAAAGCAGAAAAACGTCTCTTATTTTCCGTCTGTGGCCTTAATGTGGTGTTTTAAAGTAGAGCGTGCTTCAGGCAGAATTATTGATTGGTTGAAAGAGTGTGATCAGGCCCGATGATCGATGTTAAAAGTCTTCCTTCCTGCTGTTTTCGGGGGGGGGGCAGCCTGGACTTCAGTCTCTCTCACTGGGATCGTTTTTAAAAACTAAAGTTGTCACATAAACGGACTCTGCGTCCCTGAGCTCGTGCTCAACCTGCTCTCGTGCTGTTTGGTGCTTTTTTAGAGAATAACCCTCCACGCGGGGCAGGTCCGGGGGGGGGGCGTCCCTGCGGGGGGCAACAAGGTTCATGTCAGGGCTGTGGGCTTTTTGAGGCTGAACGGAGTCTCGGGGAACAAACGGACTGGAGCGCCCTCTGTCGGCGGACACGCGTTGGGAGACGAGCAGCTGCTCCGCTGGATGATGCAGTTATTTATTTATTTGCAGTTTAAATTCATTCGTCTCCTTTTTCCTCCGTAGAAGGACGATTGTAATCCGTTTTCCTTCCTCTTCTCTTTCATCTCTGTTGCTCAGGTTCAAACTGTACAGAAAAGACCGACTATGCAGCAGCATGCAGACGGAAATCTTTCTAAGATTCAGTGAAGAAAGTTCAAAAACCTTCACAAGATTTTGGGTTTTAATGACGACTTTTTCAAACTGACTTGAAGAAACCAGTAGAACTTTTCTTGTTATTTGTGTCTCAACCTTCTCAGCTCGACAGGAACAGACGAGCTGCTCACAGCTTCTTTCAAGGAGTCCTTGAAAAGGTTCTGGAGGACATTTGGATCCTTGCAGAGTTTTTATGGTTCTGCTTTAAAATCATTTGCAGTTTTTGCTGAAGATATTTGAATGTTGCTTCATGTGTGAGCAGACTGTTGAACTGCACTAACAAACTGTGTGTGTGTCCATGTAAGTGTGTGTGTGAGTGTGTGTATGTGTGTGAGTGTATGTGTGTGTGTGTGTGTGTGTGTGTGTGTGTGTGTGTGGGTGTGTGTGTGTGTGTGTGTGACTGTGTGTGTGTGTCAGAGATCAGAACTGCATTTTTTTTTAAAAAAACAGGGAATTAACTGCAGCCAATCAGAGGGCTCCCTCCGTCTCAGGTGAGTGATAACTCTCCTGGCTCACAGAGGTAAATATTTAGTGATGGAGAGTTTAAGCCTAATGCTAGCATTAGCTAATAGGTTAGTTACATAATGCTGAGACAAAACCTGAGATTAGACACTAGCTAACTAGTTAATGCTTTCATTAAAAACATTTAATCCTGCACAGGAAGGTTAAAACCAGGGCGGGTGGAGACTAATTACAAGTAACGCACATGAGGAAAAGTTTTCATGCTACCTCTTAGCAGCTGCAGTTTCTCTTCCTCAGGTGTATGTCTGAGGCAGTCATCTACCTTTTCACTTCACTACATTTGCTGAGCAGCTCTGTTACAACCAGCCTGCTGTAAGCCTGGTGACTGAGTGCTTCTTAAATGTTTAAAATTGTGTAATTGTTGGTTGATTATAGATATTCAGTTCTCCTTACTCACCATGTTTACAGCAGCAGCCTGATGTCTGGCAGCTGTTTGACTTTTGCTCTCTTCTTGTGTTCACAGACTCAGACGATGTGACACCATCTGATCAGAAAACCTCACTGTTCAGTCTGCATTCAGATCATCTCTGCTGGAAAAATGCATCCATGCTTCGAACTCAGGCAGCAGCATCAGTGCCAAGAACCGCAGGTCCCCTGACGGCCACTAAGGATGAACTCAAGTCAGTCACTTTACAGCTGAAATAAACATGTTAACATCCTGCAACATCTCAGTTTTGATCTCTACAGATAATTTACACATTCATGACAACTGGAGATGAATTTTTAAGACTCAGATGTTTGACTGAGACTCAGACTTTAAGTCCTGCATGGTTAACGGTGTAGCTGCTCTGAGTGACAGCGGCTGCCGGTTCCCCCTCAGCTCCATCCACGCTTCACCTCTGCCCAGTTCTTGGATTTGGTCGGTTTCGGTGGAGTCAGGCACCGGCGAGATGGCGAAGGGCGGAGCCACCACACCGAGCCTCATGATGGCTCTTCAGGAACATCTGAGACCATGATGGAGCCACGACAGGAGAAGCTCAACAACATTAAATATGTTTTAAAATGTGTTTTAAAACGAGACATGTGTGTGTGTGTGTACTTTTGTACTTCTGTGAACCTTCATTGGAATGTTTTTCTCCTTTTTTCTGTTTTTCACATATTTGCACTTGCAGGGTCGTGAACGCTTCAATTGTCGTTACAATTAAGAATTTATTATCTTTCTAAATTGTTCTCCAAAATGCTTTTCACTGTCATGGATAATCGCAGCAACTGCACCGCTGCCCTCTGCATTAACAGGAGCACTCTGAAGAGTCTTCCTGCTGCTGCTGCTGATGTCGGCCTGTATCTTTCAGCAGATGCTGGTAGTTCTGGTTTCTGTCATTTATTGTCTTGCAGCCAACAAACACTGCTGCAGTGGTAAAACGTCGGGCTGGAACAGAACTTTGACTGGAGCTGCCAGCTAAGTTGATCAGCTTTATTAAAGTGATGACAGAGATGTAAATATAAAATGAATGAGAAATGAAAAATCAGGGTATTTCCACCTCTGCATCTTGTTTGGTCTCTGGTGAGGAAACAGCTTTGATGAGGAACCACCAGCACAATCTGAGTGGACAGACAATGAACCTGTCGAGACGATGCTGCTGCACAGAGGTAACTCTCATTTCTGTAAACACTAACAATCAGTACTCAACTTTTCTCCATGAGATTGATGAATTTAAATGTTAGTTATTACGTCACTAAAACATTTGGTTTCAGATATAACTTGAAAAGACAAAACAGTTACTGCGAAACATAAAACTTCAACAGCTTTCTCAGTAACTGTGCTTGTGCTTGTCCTCGTGTTTTTAAGAAGGTCACTGTCCAAAGGTGAGAACTTTTCATTATTTAAAGTCATCATCATGATGTAAACAACTGAAATACGTTTGTATTAAATAAAGTTTGAATCTTAGAAGGGCTGTCGCCAGTTACAATACAGTAACATGAAATGATGATTGTACTCTTACAGACTGGTTGAGTGACTTCATGTGATTACAAGTAACTTGTAAAAAAAAAACTAATTTGTTTTCTACTTCTTTGTGTCACGTGATATCTTTCTCCTTTCTCTGATGCTGCAATACTTCAGCTTTCAGCGTAGTTGAGCTGTTTTTGTTTGGTCTCGAGAAGTTTTACGGTGAATTCTGCATACAGAGGCATGACAAGTACAACATATGACTGTTTTCAGAAAGTAACGATAACGCAGACATTACTGGTGTCTGAAGTAGTTTCGGTGTACCTATATTTTTCAGAGATGAAGTCATTCGTGCATGAACTCATCTGACCAACCTCATGTTACATAAACAAAACCAACAGAAAAGTCCCGTTCCCATTGGTCGGATGAAACGTCAATCATGGGGTGCATTGCATCACTCTGCTGCACACTCATCTGTGATTGGCCAACTGCACGCCTCGCTCGCTTCCACTCTTCTCTGATTGGGTGATCTTCGACATTGCCGTACATGGTAAAAGAGATTTCGCAATCCTCTCCTCTCCATGTTCTAAACAAAAACAGAGAGGGCTCACACAGACGGAATTTAACTCCAACTTTCTCCGTTAACTTTTTCCCAACTGACGGATGATTGACTCCATCGCTGCCCAGTGAAGGTAAACTGTGTTTTAAACTTTGTGGGTCCGATGAGGAGGGCTAACTGTAAGGTTTCGGCTGGTTAGCACCACAAGCTAACTAGCTGGCTAGCTGCCCGGCTAAACGGGCAGTGAACAGGCTTGTCAGAAGAAAGTCCAGATCTAGATTTTCTTGGGTTCGGAGCCGAATTAGAAACAAACGGGGCTTTGTGTGTGAGTGTGGAAACCCAATGTCGAGTCACGAGGTGGCGATTCATCCGTTTGCTGCTTCGAATGAACTAAAAGTTGTTAAAAGTGCTCGGAAATTCAAAATTGACGGAGTTGAAGGGACTCGTACGGGTTTGTCCGCCGTGTCGGGATGTCAATCGTGTTTTTGTTCGTGTCAAACATGATTTAAGTCACCTTAAAACTGAGATTTGTGCTTAGCCCCGCATGACTCCGGAGTTCCCCTCTCTCGGCACAAAGAGCCGATGATGATGCAACAGCAGGCAACAGCCGGAGCTCTGCTGGATTCCACCCGGAGCGCTTTTCCCTGCGCACAGCTGACTGGCTGCATGGCAACGCGCCGGCCAATCAGAGCGGCGCTGCTAATTGGCCGCACAGAATAATAACCCGACCAATTATCATGTCCGATGTCCGCTGTTGTTCATAGGAACCAGGGTGGAGGCGGTGGGTGTTTGTGCGCGGCAGCGGGGCGGAGGGGGGGTCCAAGCCCTCTGATTGATGGATTGAGGTCAGCTGAGAATCTGCAGGCTGACTGCAGATAGAAAAAAATAAGACTTTATTGGTTCCTTCACGGATTTTGAAAGCAGGAGAGTCCATGTGTATGTATGCTTGGTTTCCCAGTGACCACAGAATAAACAGCAGGATAATTTCGGGAGCTGCAGTTAATATTAAAGGAATCAGTTGGTGGTTTTTGGTTCAAAAATATAAATTTATTCTCCGTTTCAAGCTTCTCATCTTGAGAATATGATTCTTTCTGCATTTGCAGGATCGGAGATGGAATGTCACTAAAAATACACAAAAAAATAATAATAAAATAAAAGTACTTTCCCATTGTTAACACTTTTCGAATGCCAGTTTGTGCCTTTCACATGTTGTGGAAAATGAGCACATCAGGAGTCACTCTGTCATGTCTGATGCTCAGTAAAACAGAAATGTTTGAGTTGATTCCTTTCAAACCAGCCGTCCACCTGCTGCAGATAAATGAGCTGCCGTAAATAAATATCATGTTGTATGTTGTCAGTCCACAGTCCTGTAGACCGTGATGTGAATGTCTCTGCAGTCTTTGATCCGTCTTCAGCTTTCATTTGTAGTAAATCATTAAAACATCATCATACCATGAATGAAGTGATGTGATGATGAATATAAGGTGAGATGATACAGATTTGTCAACGTGAGAGGTTTACCTGTTGATGCTGAGGTGTCTCTGTCTGTGTGAGACCGTAATGGACAGTTAAAGCAAATTGAGGGAGTGATGATGGGAATGCTCATTGAGAAGAAACTCTTTGATTTGTCCTGAAACAGCCATTTTTGTTAAGTTCTCAGACGCTTCTTGTGTAATTTGACTCGCCCTCTGAGTTTATCAGTGACGACAGCTGAAGTTCAAGTAGACGTGATGACACTTTGACAGCAGCACAGTGAGCAGATGAAGAAAAGTGATTTGGAAGCAATGATTAGAAAGAGGGAATCCCTCATCAATACATCACATGCTGCTGTGAACAGATCCCATCAGTCCAGGAATCTTCCATCATATAAGCTCAGTGTTCATGATCAAATACCTGAAAGAACAACTGAGTCAAAGATTTCCTGTTTTCAGCAGGACGTTTTCAGTCGTTCTGTCTCATCCGACCCTCAGAAGCTCCTTTTATTGTGATATAAAACAGAGAAAAGCAGAATATTTTACGTCATTTTATGTTCTACTTGCTTTACTTTGTTATGGATAAAATGTGCAGGGTGATTAAAACTGCGAATGTTTCAGTCCTGTAAGCAGCTAAATCACTGAGTTCTCTTCCTGAAAGTGAAGTTAAAGTTGTCGTCCTTCTTTTAGGCTCCAGAGAATCTGAACTTCTACTTCCTGATTCATCTGCACACCTGAGGAGACTCAGATCAGCACCTGCAGGCAGCACATCCAAATGAGCCGGCCGTCGCAGCCGAAACTAACCACAACTGACCACAACGGCGTGAGCGTCATCCAGAGCCAGGCCCACGCCGCTGCTTCCTCCGCATCTCTGCCCGCAGCTGTAGCCGGACTGCAGCAGGTTCCCCAGCTTGTGCCCGCCAACCCTGCAGCTGGAGGTGGTAAAGCCCTCCCCCCAAGCAAGATGAAGAAACCCCAAGCAGACAAGGACAGCGAGGAGTACCGCCAGCGCCGTGAACGCAACAACCTGGCGGTGAAGAAGAGCCGCATGCGCAGCAAGCAGAAGGCGATGGACACGCAGCAGCGCGTCAACGAGCTGAAGGAGGAGAACGAGCGACTGGAAGCCAAGATCAAACTGCTGAGCAAAGAGCTGAGCGTGCTCAAAGACCTCTTCCTGGAGCACGCCCACAACCTGGCCGACAACGTCCAGCCGCCCGCAGGCGCAGAGGGCTCCAGCCCCGCCCCCAATAACACCTCCACCAATGGGCAGTGAGGGGGCGGAGCCACAGGGACATTCCTTTCCAGCGTTCGCTCGCTGCAGCTTCACTTTGGAAACATGGCATCATATCTTCTTCACCGCTTTTCTTTGGTTTTTTATTTTCTCACATTTAACCCCAAATCAGAGCAGGAGCCGAGTTTTATACCGAAATCACACGATTCTGTTTTCATGGTGGTGTATGATTTTTAAAAATTTATTGAATTCAGTAACTTTTGACCTAAACGACTTTAAAAGTGAAAACCAGCGACAGTTTGTATCAGCTAACTCTAAAAATGATCCTTCAGATTCCGTCGTGGGAAGTTTCTGGACTGAACACTCGTGTCATCGATCGATCGGTTGATTGATTGGAGGAATGTGAGGAGACGTGAGCTCCTACAAACTGAGACGACGTCCAATCAGATTTCACACTGAGTGAATCAGAGAAACTGGACTAGCAGACGTCTGTAGGAACCTGAACACTCCTGCATTTCCCCGGTCTGTCCGTCTGTCTGACAGGCTGGATGTGGACGGACTCCCTGCAGGACTCACTGCAGGACTC
>JAPZDZ010000001.1:29476136-29488714 GCA_029783805.1 Acanthurus tennentii | reverse complement strand
TCATCTCCTCTCCTCTGTCTGTCCTGTTTCTCCTCCTCCTTCTCCCCTCCATCTCTCCTCCTCCATCTCTCCTCCTCCATCTCTCCTCCTCTGTCTCTCCTCCTTCTCCCCTCTGTCTCTCCTCCTCCTCTCTCCTCTGTCTCCCCTCCGTCTCTCCTCCTCCTCTCTCCTCCTGTCTCTCCCCCTCCGTCTCTCCTCCTTCTCTCCTCCTCTGTGTCTTTGCCTCTGTGGTGCTGATGCTGCTGGGCCTGTCGGTGTTGGCCGGTTCTGCAGCTTCGGTCCTGTTCTCCATCCCGTTTCACAGGGTTCCTTCTCAAACCTGCTCCACCGTTCTCTCTGTTACACGTTGGAGCATCAAGGGGATTTTTGACCTTCAGATTTAAGTTTAAATCGTTACATAAAGTTCCTTTTAAAAAGATGATTTATCAGATAGCTGCTGATTTATCATGTTTCAGTGGTTTGACTGTGTGACTAACATTCAGCTCCAGATGTCACGCCCGTTCTGTCAACAGCTTTTCTTTGTGTTGTCGTAACTGAAACCTAAAATGGATTCAGAACTGAAGGAGAAAATATCTATCTGTGTTTTCCTGTCGTTGTCCTCCATGTTTGTAGTCATCGAAGCTCTGTAGTTTTCAGTCTCCATTGTCTCAGTGCTGCTGCAGTCTCTTCTGCTGTTGGAGCTGCGTTGGGACTCGTCCTCCGAGTCCACGATGCATCCGGAGGCTTCGCTCTGTGAGCTGAGCTGATATTGATCGGAGCTGATCTGTGACTCGGCCTGTGTGCTGTAATGCCATCGATGATGTCAGACCCTGATGCTGCTGGCATGTTAACCCGTCAGTGACCTTCAACCCTGTCGCTCTGATTGGAGGGTTGACCTCAGCAGAGGGTCAGAGTGACCTTCGACAGTTTTATGACAAACAGCAACCTTTTCATTAATGACAGAAGGAAATTAAAAGCTTGAGATGTTTCCTTCCTCTGCGTTTGTTGACGGCAGGGTTGAAGCCTCAGGGGAGGGTCGTGATGACATTTTCCTGGATAGTGATGATGTGCTTCACATCTAAACTGGACACAGATGGAACTTCTTACAGACTGATTTAGCCTCTTTAGCCTCTTTGCTCACAGTCCTGCTCCTTCAAGCACATGAGGTTTCTTTCACAGACTCATGGAGCTTCATTTTCAACAACAAACCCTGGAGTTTCCTCAGACTTCAAGCTGGCAGTTTCATTAATTAAGTGTCATGAATATCAGTGTTGATCAATAAGGAAAGAGTAACTGTGATCATATATTTTAATTCTAACTGAAAATGATGAAGAGGTTCAGGGAGACACGGCTCAGTCTGACGTTAGCCAGCAAGGCGCCGTCCTGTCGGCCAATCACGTTTGTTCTGGCTCTGTCGCTGAGACTCGACTTCCTGCATCATATTTCATCTTCTCAGCTCACCTGTACCTGCAGCTACACGCCTGCACCTGCATGGACTCGCTCTCTGTAACACGACTGTCCTCACACACGGAGTCTGACCTGCACAACAGCCCGATAACGCAGCAGGTCTGTGAGCAAACATGTGCAGCAGCTGACGGAGGCGTGCTGCTCTGTGTTGTGAACGTTCACTGACTGAATAAAAAGACTTTTATCGACGTGTGTGACCGGATTAAAGTGGCGGCTGCAGGCTGGCGGCACGCAGCAGTTTGGAAAGGACAGAAAGACGAGAGAAGGCTGGTGGGAAGAAACATGTCGAGGCTCCTCCTCACAGGATTAGAGCAGCGGTGTTTGGACATGTCGAGGGGCTGATGGGTAAAAACATGGGGGGGGGGGGCATGAAGACCTGCAGGAATGTTCAGCCTGCTGATAATGGACTGGTACTGATGGATGGAGGAAACACAGAAACACAGGAAACAACCTGCAGCCGTTCAGACCTGCTGACACTTTTGTTCTCTCAGACTTAAAGAACAAATTACAACGTCTGTGAAAGATGTGACGTCCAGTAAAGAGTTAAAAACATCAGCTGTGTTGTGCGATGAGGAGACTGTGACCTTCATCACGTTCGAAACCAACAGAAATGTGTGAGGGTTAAAAGCAGGGAAGATAAAAACGTTCTCTGGGCCGTTAAATCAGATGGAACCTGATGCGTCCAGGGAAACAGAGCTGTAACTGTATATTTCGCTCCAGTTCTGTGTCTATAATTAACAGACATCCCGGAGGATGTGGGTGTATCAGCTGTTCCAAAATATCTGACTGTGTGTATGAAGCTCATCAGGTCATTCAGGTGCCAGAACACACAAGCCAGAGAGGAGAACCTGGTGGAAACATCAGGCTACGTCACAGGTGGAGCCCCCTGCTGAATTTGCTCCTCTGTAGTTCTTCTGTTAGAGCGACGATGCAGACACATTTTACATCCTGTTGATTCAGTCACATGAAGAGAGGATTTTAAAGTGTTTGGCAGAATGATTGAGGAAGAAAGATTTGTTTTTGTTTGCTTGATGAAGACGGATTGAGTGGCTGCTGGTTTGGAGATGTTTCAGGTTTGGTCTATAGATAGAAGAAGGTTCCCATGAGCAGCTCCTCCTCTGTATCGTGTTTAACACACTGACCCACTCGGCAGCGGCTCACATACAGATGGAAGCTGTTTTCACGCTGCCTCACGGGTCAGATGTCAGGGATCTGCAGGCTGCAACTCAACCGCAGAGGCCTTTACTTCCCTGAATGAGAGTGTTTCTCAGCTCTGATGGCGGCAGGAAGTGTCCGGTGTCCTTTTGTTGTTGGGACAGGAAGTCCTGAGGTGATGGACCATGAAGTCCTGCTCTTCTGCTCCAGAGGAGGAGCACAGCCATGAGGCAGCGTTCCTGCAGATCCACAAGGTTCTCCATAAGAACTGACGTCTTCCTGCCAACACAGATTGAGTTTTACATCTCACTCTGAAAATCGTCTGGTATATAAATGTAAATGTACGAAGTTTGAGGTGTTTTGAAGTTTTTTAACACAAAAGAACTCGGTGTCTGTGGGACAGGAGCTGATCTTCGTAACAGTGATGTAAAAGGCAGTGCTGGCACGCGGTGTGTATTCTGCTGGCCTCCATGGAAACGATGCTGGACATGAAACACACGAGATGATGGCGTTGATTTGGAAAACTATAGGTTTGTTCGTTAATCTCTTTATTATCAGTTTTGTCTGCATTCCAAATCAACTCTGACATGTTTTCTCAACATTTTTAAACACTGTTGACAAAGTGTTTGCACATGAGAAATGAGACTTGCCTCTGAGCTGAGACGTGTCATAAACACACACACAGCTTGTGTTTGTGTGTGTGTGTGTGTGTGTGTGTGTGTGTGTGTGTGTTGGCGTGCAGACAGGACTGGACTCTGTCAGACCTGCAGAGTCTCAGTTTGGATGCAGTTTGAGCTCTGAGGAGACAGAGTTGTGGAAATCTGTCAGACGGCAGCAGCTCAGACCTCAGAGAGGAGAACCCTGGAGATCCGTCCTCCTTCAGCTCAAACAGTCTGAGCTGCAGTCAGCAAACATGCGTGAACATCCGGCAGCGTCAGTCTGGTGTGAACCCTGACGTGTCGTTGTCCCAGTTGCAGTTTGCAGTCCCAGTTCAGGCTTCATCCACACTTCACTGTGTTTTCAAACAGCTACTCTCCCGCCCGTCGTCCTCTCACCTCGGTCTTTTTAAAGGTCGCCAACATGAATCTGACCTTTAGTTTCCTCTCAGCTGTCAAACAGCAGGGACAATCAGTTTCCTGTTACTTTTTACTGCACTGCACTTCAGTTTCATTATTATTATAATATAATGTATAACTGTATGTATTTATTTATGCTGAACTCCCCCTCGTGTTTGTGGATCATCTCCAGGGGATAAAGTTACTGAGTTTTATGAAAGCTGGCTCAGGATTGTGCTGTCGTCATCCCCTCAGACTGAGCATCATCACTCATCTTCACCTGATCTGTGAAGGAGACGCCACATAAAATCAGATGACCTCAGCTTCTATGCATCATAGATCTTTGTGTCTAACAGCATCTGTGTGGTTAAATTCTGTTTTGCATGTGAATGTCATATTCTCTTTGGATGTTCTGGACGGATCATCAGTCAGAAGCTCAACATTTAAATCTTCAGCGTCCGTCCTCGTGTGTTCAGCAGTGAGCTGGTCCTGTAGTGGACCCACGAAGCAGGTGTAGCAGGTGTAGCAGGTGTAGTAGGTGATGTGGTGAGACTTTCTGCTGTTTCATGGAGCAGCTCTTCACTGGGATGAAGATGGCGTCCAGCTGGGACCCAGTTTCCCCCAGTTTGAACTTGAAAGTGTTATTTTGCAGCTTGTTTCCCTGAAAACACTTTTCTTCAACAAAGGCAGAGTCCTGCTAACATCTCACTTCGTTTCACTGACATCAGGATTTCTGCCTTTTCAGGAGAAGGTTTCGCTCTCCTGCTTCTTCTTGTGGAGTGTTCCTGCAGCCCCTCGCAGCCTCTCAGTGGTTGAAGATTAGCTCAGTGCTTAAATCACAGCAGGTCTCAGAGCGGCCGAGCCATCACCTCTTCATTCTACAAAGGAGCTCGGTGGAGTGGCCTTGAAGTCGGCTTTTTGTTTGCCTCCTCTGCACAGCTGGGCTCAGCTCATTGGACAGCAGTGGGAGTGTGTGTGTGTGTGTGTGTGTTCAGTGTCTGGCAGCTTTCAGCTCTGAGAAACTCAAATCTAATCTCCTGTTTTAGAAACTCTGAGTGTCAAGGTCATCGCTCTGCGCTATCAGCTCTGTGGCGCCCGACGTCTTTGTGTTCCCCTCATGCTGAGAGGTGTGTGTGTGTGTGTGTGTGTGTGTGTGTGTGTGTGTGTGTGTGTGTGTGTGTGTGGGGTGGATGGGAACACCACCTCCACATGCCCCCACCCCCAGCTGCTGCCGGCTCTGACGAAGGTGTGAACTTCTGTGAAAACACACCGGAGGAGGCAGAAACAAAGAGCAGCACGCTGAGCCGACGCTCAGGCCGAATGCTTGAACAGACACTCGAGCCTCTTTCACACACTGAGCTGTTCACACTGATGTCTGAGTCAGCCGGCCGAGAGTTGAAGCTGCCGCCTCCTGAAATGAGCTCTGTGTAAGCTGTGATGGAGCCCGTGTGTGAACGTTCTCCAGAGAACTTCATGCAGAACCAGAACACTGCAGCTTTCCTTCTCCTGTGGGATCAAAGATGAGACAGAGCTCTGCACCGCCTCAAACACCCAGAAGTGTTTATTTATTCTGATTTTGAAACTTCATTAAGTTAGTTTGGGAAGATGTTTGGAGCTTTTTTGAGTTCGTTAAAGTACTTATTTTATTATTTTATTATTTTATTATTTTATTTATGTATCAGTGGTTAAACTGATGACATAAAGCAGGTTCAGGCTGCGTCGAGCCGGAGTTGGTGGTGTGAAACTGTGCCTGAAGCCCGGCCCCAACCCCGGCCCTAACCCCGGCCCCTCCCAGCCCCTCCCGGCCCTAACCCTGGCTCTAACCCCGGCCCTAACCCCGGCCCCTCCCGGCCCTAACCCCGTCCCTAACCCCGGCCCATCCCGGCCCTAACCCCGGCCCTTTTCCTGGCCCCTCCCGGCCTCTCCCAGCCCCTCCTGGCCCCTCCCGGCCCCTCCCAGCCCTAACCCCGGCCCTAACCCCGGCCCCTCCCGGCCCCAACCCTGGCTCTAACCCCGGCCCCAACCCCGGCCCCAACCCCGGCCCCTCCCGGCTCTAACCCCGTCCCTAACCCCGGCCCCAACCCAGGCCCCTCCCGGCCCCTCCCAGCCCTAACCCCGGCCCCTCCCAGCCCTAACCCTGTCTGAAGGTGCTGCCACATGGTTCTGAAGTGCAGGGAACCCAGACCGACCGCTTCACACTCCTGTGAACAGTGCAGATCATCCCAGACGTGAGGTTCTGCCAGCAGCAACATGAACAGAGATGAGGGATGTTAGCAGGTCACACTGATGCTCCTGTCAGAAACTGCAGGCCCTCGGCCTCCTGAAGGTTTCGGTCAGATTTGTCCTGACAGCGTCGGTGTCGGCAGCATTCCTGAGTCTTTTCTCTGACTGATGCCTTTGGAAACGTCACAGCCTGGTACGCTTCCTCTCACCTCATGCTTCCCCTCGGAGCTGCCAGCATTTCCTCACACTGTGATCCCTTTCATGTAGGGACTTTCAGAGCGAAGCTCTCTCATCCTTTAGCTATTTATCTTTCATTCCTGCTCTTCATTCAGCGGCTGAGATAAGATCGGGGGGTGGAACTTTGATCCCTGTGGGGAGAACGTCTCTCTGCCTTTAAACAAGCTGCAGCAGGTCACAGCTCACAAAACCAGGAGTGAAGTCTCTGAATGAGAACCCAGCTAATTCATTATAAGAGGAAATGAAGTAAGAATGAGGCAGATGTAAGACAACACCAGTGGAACTTCCTGAGACAAACCTCCTCACACGGGACTCATGTTACCTGTGGACCTCGTTCAGTTCATAATGATAAAGAACACAGAGGTCCTCTGTGCTCTTAATCCTGTGTGTAATCTGTGAAGTCAGAGTTCCTGCAGCCCAACTTCCCCGAGGTCTCTCAGAGAAGGAGAAACACTCCACCGTTTCTCCTTTTTAACCCGTCAGTTTTATCTGTTGGACAGCTGCTCCCTTCCATGGCTGTGTTCTCTTGTGGGGGTCAGAGGTCACGTCTCCTGTGGGTCCCTGCCTTTCAGAGCTCCTCCCCCCGTGTCGTGTCACTGTGATTGGTTACTGAAAAGGCCATGACCCCTCTGATGGTCTGATGAGTCAAACTGCTGTTTTCTGTTCACATCAGTGATGCTGCTGAAAACGCCACAGAGTGTTTGTTTGTTGGTTCAGTCTGAAGCCGTCAGCCTGAATTTCAGTCTGAGGCGGCGGCGGCCCGCCCTCGTCCTGCACACAACAGGAACTGGTTTTTCCATCAGCAGGCGGCTGAACGGTTGGGTGGATGAATCATGGCCCTCCAGGGAGAGAGAGGCTGCCGCTGACTATTCATTAAAACCAGCACAACCTGAGAGATTGGATTAGTTTATCTTAAAGGCTCCATCTGGATGATTAAAGCACCTTTTCTCTGCAGCTCTCACAGAAACACACAACACTGCCTTTGTGTTGTTTTAAAGTGCAGCACAGCACGGAGTCACCAGCCTCCTGCACACTTCCTCAGCTTCAGCAGCAGGATGTGCAGCTCTGTGATTGGCTGACAGGCTGTGCAGTCCCCCCCCCATCAGTCCACCGACTTTCAGCTTTGACTTTTAATCAAAGAATCAGAGATTTTCTGACACTCGTGTTCATCTTTGGTTTGGAGGATTTATTAAAGTCATGTGAGCTGGATCTCACTCAGGAAACTGAGACTGTAACCATGGCAACAGCACTGATGCTTCAGACCAAGGCGCCGTCACATGACACAGCTGATCTTCGCTCTGCGGTCAGAGGACGCGTTAGAGGACAGTGTCTGTCTTCAGGTGCATCTCCTCACCATGGCTGCCTGTTCAGTGTTTTCGTCTCCTGCTGCTGAGCAGGTTCATCAGGTTCTGGTCCAGAACACCAAGCTGATCCAGAAGGATTCTGTTCACCTGCCTGTGCCGAGGTGATTCCCTGAGGAGAAACAATGAGCCGAGTCTCACCTGGTTTTGTTTTGTTAATGTTGTTAGAAACATCAGCTTCAGACTCAGGCGAGCAGAGACCAGATCATCTCATGGAGCCCAACTTACAGCAGGTCCACTCAGACCCTCGGTGTGACCTCTGACCTCTGGCGGCTCACAGTGGGCGGTTTGTGTCGTGGGTGACCTGGGAAGTGAAGTTCTCTCTGCGTTTGGTCCTCCGATGAGAACTCGAGCTCAGGAAGGTGAAACTCCAAAGTGTATTTTATGGCAGGAGTCTGGTCTGTTCAGGATAATGGAGTAATTATTCAGCAGGGCCTCGGGGTGGGTGGCCTCTCTCATTCTCCCATGGGAACCTCACTCAGCCGGCTTTGATGTGCCTCCTCCTCACCCCTCCTCACCCCCCTCACCCCCCCACACTCTCAAAACCAAGGCAAAGCTGCAGTCTTAATGCTATAATCCTCACATCCCCATACTCTGTGATTTCTACGGTTGGATTAACATTTTCTGTGTTGTACTTGACCCCCATTTTCCATATTATTGTTTTCCATCACAGAGCTGGTTGTCACTCACACACACACTCACACACTCACACACACACACACACACACACACACACACACACTGTTTGAGTTTGGGGTTCGGTGTCTGGATACCTGAACATGTGCTGAGGATCAAACCACCGGCTCCGTGTTCAGCGGATCATCTGCTCTCCTTCCTGAGCCACAGCCGCCATGTTTGTAGAGAAACCCTGATAGGTTCTTCAGTTGTGAGGATGATTTGGGGAGAAAAGGGCTTCGCTGAGTCTTTTGTTTCATGCTGTGCTTCAGTCCCACACTGAGGCAGCTTCAGATGTCTGTCTTTTATTTCTTTGTGCATTTTCTTGAAGCTTTTGTGTCATAAAGAGAGAATGAGAGAGTTTAACACACACGTTCACAGAAACACTCAGAAACACTCAGAAACAGAGTTTATTGTGGAGTTTCTGTTCATATCAAACGGTTCCAGGCCTGCAGTCGCTGCTCCAGTGAGAGCTTTACAGTGAGGATTGATTCACCTGTTCACCTCAGTGATGAGAGGACAGGTGTTCTGAGTTCAGATGTGAGTTTCAGTGTTGGTGGGTCAGAACCGGCCGCATGCTAACATGCACTCTGTGCTGTGAAGCAGATCGTTCAGCAGCCAGTCTTCCACACACCGTCATGGCTGCCATGGGAGTCTTTTCACTCCGAGTTCGGTCTGTTTGCTGATGTTCTGGTGAACTTGTAGTTCTTCTTCTGGCTCAGCAGGACTCTCAGGTTTTAAAGCAGTTATCAGAGCGACATGTGGAGTCCAAACACTCCGGTCAAACAGAAGCTGAGCAGCCACATCAGGTCCACCGACGTGAAACTTTCTGAGACCTTAGAGGCTCACTCTGCTGCCTGCATCAGCAGTTTAAACTCATGATCTGTCAGTTGTTGTTCTGGGGGCTGTGGGGGGGCTGCAGAGACAACCCCCCCACAGCCCTGCCATCTGATATCCTGCTGCTAATATTGGCTTCAGCACTGCATTTGGCTGCCAGTTGTTGTGTGTGATTCACATCCAGAACTTTCACCTCGACACAGACTGGAGAAGAAAGCTGGCTGCTGATTTGACAGGAGGCTGCCGGCTCGTTCCGTCACAGACGAATCCACCAAGTCTGTCATTTACAGGCTGCGTGTCAGCGGTTCATCCTGCAGGCTGCTTTACTCTGTCAACAGATCACAGGCTTCTGGCTTCAGGGGAACACTGACTGTCGCCTCTGTTGGTTAAAGGGACAAACACCTCGTCTGCAGCAGCAGATCGTTGAGATGATTAACTGAAATGCTAAAGAAAGTTGCAACACATTAATGTGCTCCGTGAAGGCCGGTGTGTGTGCAGACCGACACAATCAGCCTGACTTAACCCGACCAAACATGTGTAATGAGCAGCAGATTCTGTAAGCACAGATCTCACAGCGTCACAGCTGATCCGGCCTCAGGCTTCAGCTGCAGATCATCACTGGGTCAACCTCGTGTTGTTTTTACCTTTGAGGCAGATGAGTCACAGCGTTAAAGTTTCCTGCAGTGAAACAAGAAGCACTTTGACTCAAACTGTCAAACTCACGAGCTTAACAGGAGAGTTTGTGTTGTAGTGAATAATGTGACCTGGTTTTTACCCGTAACATTTAGTGTGAGAGCAGACAGAGTCACTCATGGAGATTAAGAGTGAGTCTGCTGGGGGAGGCGTTTCCAGGGGCCGGATGACCTGGAAACACTTCAGCTTGTGTCAGTCGGTGAAGGTCAGATCAGCAGGCTTTAACATGGAGGCTGGAACCATGTTTTCATGTGCTAACAGGAGACGAGAGTGAAAGAGGAGAGAAAGAGGCTTCTGCTCATAAACCATCAGAACTGCTGCCATCAGAGTTGAAATGTGTGTGATCTCACACACACACACACACACATACACTCTCGGACGGTCGGAGGGAGCCGGCTGGAGCCAGACGGCGTGTGCCGGCTGATATTTTTACCTGCCCAGTCTCTGCTGCCTCCAGACCAGTGGATCCAGTTACAGTCCTGCTGCTGTTTTCTCCGTGACAGACGGGGCCACCCGGCCACACCTCCAGGGCTCGCCGGCTGCACCCTCGGCGGTTAGCCTGAACCGCTGAACTCGTGTTTGCACTTAAAGAGGCAACACGTGCTGATAAAAGGCGTGTTGGCTGCATATCAGAGCAGCTCACAGACAGGAAGCAGCTGACTGGGAGCACCGACCAACATCAGCCAGCAGAGGACGCTGCAGGACCCTGCTGAGAGCTGTGTGTGTGTGTGTGTGTGTGTGTGGTCAGAAGGACTCTGCTGAGAGCTGTGGATGGTCAGTGGTCCCAATCAGTGTGTGTGTGTGTCACTTCATCTCTCTGCTCTAAACCAGGGTGTCCAAGTGTGTTTGTGTGTGCGTGTGCGTGTGCGTGTGTGTGTGTGCGTGTGTGTGTGTGTGTGTGTGTTTGTGTGTGTGTGTGTGCGTGTGTGTGTGTGTGTTCTCAGTTCTTACTTTCTCAGCTTTGACTGTTTGACCAACCAAACCTTCAGCTCCACTGACCTGAAGCCTCATGTTTTACCTTTCAACCCTTTTTCGAGACGATTAAAAACTAAGATCCAGGGTTTGGATTTCATGAGTACAACAGGATTATTGGAGAGTTGAACTTAATGTAACTTAAACATTTTAATTTAATACGTTGTCTTAATTTTTTAAAATCATATCTTAAATGTGTATAGTTTCCTTTCATCTTCCTGAATGTTTCCAACAGTGTCAGACTCAGAAATCTGTAGTTTTCTTGAAGGCAGCATCTCATTTGTCTGTCTGTCTCTGACTGCCAGTGAAGCAGCAGTCAGAGAAGAAACACGACGAACCTCGTGACCCCAAACTGCATCATCAGACTATGTGTTAGTTCTTCCTGCATGTCGCTGGCTGAGAAACCACTAACAGCAGCAGCGACATGCAGTCCATCTAACTGATCTAATTAGTTATTTATTGTTTGACACAGTCTGGTCTGATCTTATGAGCAGAAATCACAGTCCTGTTGCTTTAGCTTGAACCTGAATCCTCCGTCCCGTGTTTTTGGAGATTTCTCTGACATATTAAGAAGCCCTGTTTTGAAGTTAGCCTCTGTTTGACTGTGGTGATGATGAAGTCTTGCAGAGTCCCATAAATCCTTCCTTTCTCTGCAGACAGCTCAGTGTTTGCTGAAAGGCCTCAACGCTCTCTGAGTCAAAGCTGATGAAGCTGTGAACTGTCTGACCCTCGCCTCTCTCTCCTCCTCGCAGGACTCTGAATCTTTGGACCGCTGCATCCAGACGGCTCTCTCTGCCCTTTACCCCCCTTTCCAGGCCACGTCCCCAACCGTCCTCTGCCAGGTCTTCAGCGTGGTGGAGAGCTGCTACAGAGGAGATGGTCTTCGCTACCTGATCCACTTCCTGCTGCCTGCAAAACAGTTCTTAGTGAACCTCCAGCAGGACGCCTGCGTGAGTATCTGCATGTGTCTGACTGTTGTTTGTAACGTCCCAATCAGCTGCCTCGTTCAGGCTCCTCCTGTCTGAGGAGACGACCTTCACGCCTGCAGACTGTGGCTGCTGTGAGTCTGTGTTCGCTTCCACTGAGCTTTTTATCTTTGCAGTCAGTCACACTCGGTTGTTGGGGACTGCTGCTTGTTGCTTGGTTCTTCTCTCTGTGACTCACAGCAGCTCCTGTGTCTGGTTGTTGTCTCTGAGTCACTCAGGAAGAAGCTCTGATTCAGGTGAAGATCACCTGACAGGAGTCACGCCCTCGCCCCGCCTCGCTCCCTCTGCTCCTGTCTGTTCTTGTCTGTTGACACAGTGTGGGTTCTGTGGGTTTGTCGCTCACCTGGCTGCTGCTGGGCGTGGCCTCGCCCACAGGTATGAGACAAGAGTCAGGAGGGGAAGCTGGAAACTGTGTGTTCGGCCTGTTGATGTGATTACTGCCTGTAGAAGAGACACGTCCTGCTGTTTGAAGCTGGAGATGCAGACGATCAGACTGAACCGTCTTCACTCTGCTGTCACTCCTGATGCTGCTGCTCTGACAGTGTTGATCTCTCCGCCTCAGAAAACTTCTGATCTGCTGAAACAACTTTTGTGTTTCACCTTTTTGTCTAAAATCAGAGCTGATAACTTGTGATGAAATCACCTGAGACTGTCCAACACACATGATCAACTCTGAACTAACGGACATATTCTTCTCTCCTCTCCTTGTCTCATGTCTCCTCCTCTCTCCTCCTCTCTCCTCCTCTCCCCCTCCTCGTCTCCCCTCCTCTCCCCTCCTCTCCTCCTTGTCTCCCCTCCTCTCCCCTCCTCTCCCCTCCTCTCCTCCTTGTCTCCCTTCCTCTCCCCTCCTCTCCCCTCCTCTCCCCTCCTCTCCCCCTCCTCTCCCCTCCTCTCCCCTCCTCTCCCCCTCCTTGTCTCCCCTCCTCTCCCCCTCCTCT
>JAPZDZ010000001.1:29395705-29409962 GCA_029783805.1 Acanthurus tennentii | reverse complement strand
AAGTTTAAACAACAAGTTTTATCTGAATTAGTTAACCAGCAGGCTACACATGGAAGGCCTGTTTTATTAGGTAGGGCTTGCTGCAGCGCCCCCTGCAGGTGAAGAGCCGCCCACAGAGTCAGACTTGACTTATTACTACTCTCAGATGTTTAAAAGCTTTGGAGCTGTGGGAAGAAACGACTCGGACACTCGATCCTACAGTTCCCATAGTGCACTGGG
Source organism: Acanthurus tennentii (assembly GCA_029783805.1). Lineage (NCBI taxonomy): Eukaryota > Metazoa > Chordata > Actinopteri > Acanthuriformes > Acanthuridae > Acanthurus > Acanthurus tennentii. The sequence continues at coordinate 29,409,743 of JAPZDZ010000001.1, read as the reverse complement.
TTAGTGTTTTTCGTCGGAGTTCGGGACAGGCGCTGCGTGAGACGTCCCTGCTGCAGATGTCATGGCCGGAGGAGAGAAACGTGTTGCATGAACAAGCCAAATGGTTCTTCACTCTGACTTGCCGGTGGCGCTGCAGCGAGCAGGATGTCGACACAAAGTCTGGATAAAGTTCATCCACTCGTCGGCCGTCGGCCAAACGGAGCAGCTCCCAGACCAGCAGAGTCACAGCAGGATTAAGGGTCTGAATACAAACCTGTTTCTGCAGGACTGAGGAGGGAACAGCAGGATAAAGTGTGCCCAGCTCGCTGTTTACATCACCACTGCTACATCCAATCAGTCGTCACCTCGTTAGGCAGGCCGTCCAAATGCTTCTTCCTCTGCGGGTGAGCTGCGTATCTGCTCTCTATCTCGAGATAAGTTCAGTTGTGGTTTCTCTGAATCCCCAAAGTGTCCAGAGCACAACAGCTGCAGCACACAGTGAACTATTCACATGATGACGCTGTGTTTTTCAAACCCACAGCAAGAACAAAAACTGAGGAAAGGAGGCTTTTCTATTGGCCAACAGTCTGTGCGACTCTTCGTCCTCCAGCTCTAATCACATCCATCCTGCTGCAGGACTTTCAAAGTCAAAAGTCAGTGATTGGAAGTTTGTGTGTGAGAACAGATGGTTCGTCCCACATGTGGTCGTCAGGATGACAGCGTTCAGCTCAGCAGGAGGTCTGTCTTCACGTCCGTCCTCCAGACGCTCAGGATCAGAGGAGGTCCACCCCTGCGTCCTGGTTTTAACCGTTGAAGGTGCTGGTCCGTCAGAATAAGACGGGTTGAAGTTGAACATGTTATTTTTATTTTGGTGTGCTGAGCCTCCGGTTCAGCCTCAGACGTGTGGACGTGGATTTACAGGTGACGGGTTCAAACTGAGCAGAGTCAAACATCTTTACATGCACAGCTATCTGTCATCCTGTCATTTTGATGATGGATGGATGAAAAAACCTTCAAACTCATGAGCTTCAGTCAGAAACGTGCGATTCTGCTGCACGTGGTCACATCAGTGGTTGCCAGGTGTTGAGCAGGTGTGAGGTGCAGTGGCTGCTGCTGTTACCTGTCTTGTATGAGGAGGGCAGGATGGTGGAGACCCGGACGCCCCAGGGCTCCAGCTCGTGTCTCAGAGTGTTGGTGAAGAGGTTGAGAGCCGCTTTGGACGCTCCGTACGCCGCCAGGCAGGGAAACGGCTGGTCACCTGAAACACAACACTGTGACATCACACACAGATCGACCAACCAGAGGAACAGAATCAGACTTTGTTCCACCTGCAGCTCACAGCCTCATCAGCAGGTGGAGACTCTGCTGAACAAACACAGCGTGTGTGTTCACAGTTTAATCAGCTGAGAGCTTCCCATGAAGCTCCGACCGACGGACGGAGCATCAACCACAAAACTGTCCTCAGTGTTCAACTTTGTCTTTTTGGATTCTGTGCAGATTTTTGATCAAATATAATTTTCTTCATGTTACTTTTGCTGTTTTTGTCTCGTTCGTCAATAAAAAAGCTCAGTTTCGAAATTAAACTCTGACCGTCAAACGTCATCATGTGGTTTTGGGGGGGTTGGGGGAGGAGCTAGAGGAGGAGGGGGAGTGGAGGAGCAGGAGGGGGAGGAGCTAGAGGAGGAGGAGGGGGAGGAGTTGGAGGAGGAGGAGCTCGAGGAGGAGGAGGGGGAGGAGTTGGAGGAGGAGGAGCTAGAGGAGGAGGAGGGGTGGAGGAGGAGCTTGAGGAAGAAAGTGGCGAGATGAGGGGGAGTAGAGGATGGAGGAAGGGAAGAAGGAGGGGCGGAGAGAAGGGAAGTAGGGGGCGGAGTCTCGTGCGTCTGTTAGAAGTCGTCAGCAGGATGCTGCTGATGCAGGTACAGACTCACCTGTCTCAGGTGTGTCAGCCCATCAGAGGACGATACCTGAACAATCAGGTGACCTCTCCTCAGTGACATCATCACAGCGGCTCTGCTGTCATGTGACTGGTTCTGATTGACTTATTGATTACTGTACACACACGCGATGCGTTTAAGAGCGTTGCTGCGTGTGATGGGTTTGTTGAGCTGCTGTTCTGAGTTCAGAGACGCAGCTCAGCTCAGTTTGTTTGCTTTGGCAGTTTGAAGGCAGCAGTCGGTTCATCTGTGGTTCAGTTTCTGGAACATTTGATTAAGATTAATGACAGATCTGTGTGTGTGTGTGTGTGAGTGTGTGTGTGTGTGGTTGTGAGTGTTGGACACACACCGGCGGGGCTGGAGATGGTGACGATGCGACCTTTGGCCTGTCGCAGCAGCGGCAGGAAGCTCTTGGTGACGTTCAGCGTGCCGAAGAAGTTCACCTCCATGCAGCCGCGGAAGTTTGACATCAGCGACAGCTCGGCGTCTCCAAAGTTTACACACACTCCGGCGTTGTTCACCAGCCCCCAGAGACCTGCACACACACACACACACACACACACACACACACACACACACACACACGCACACACACAGAAAAAAGCAGAGGTGTGTTCACACGACGGTTCTGGAGCTCGTCGCCGCTGATCAGCAAGAGAAAACAGACCGGAGTCTGAGAACCATGAGAACCAACGATGGTCATGTGACACCAGCTTGGTCCAGAAACAGCAGGACGTCCTCCCCAAAATGAGCCCCTGTCACCTGCTTCAGCTCACCTGCTTCAGCTCACCTGCTTCAGCTCACCTGCGTCAGCTCACCTGTTCAGGCTCTGTTTCAGGCGTCACACACACAAACTGGACTTCCTGCAGCTCAGCCAGGAGAAGCAGAAACTCTTGTTGACTGTTTGTTTGTTCTGTCTCCATGGAAACCAGAGCAGGTGGGAGGTGTGTGTGTTCTCATTGGTTTTGACCTTCAAGCTTCTCGTTCAAAACTCCACAACGAACTCCAAACTACGGACAAAGTCACATGACAGCCACTCGTTCCTGTGCTGCCGTTGTTCTGCAGTATGTTTACTCTGTCACTGACTGCAGTTATATAACACCTGCAGTGTGTCAGCGTCCTGCAGCCTCGCCGCGTGTGTGTGTGTGTGTGTGTGCAGATAAGACAGTAATCACCACACACACACACACACACACACACACACACACACACACACAGTACTCCACGAGGTCAACACCGCTCTCTCTCTCTCTCTCTCTCTCGGCGAGTGTAAACAAGCCTCGCTCGGCCTTATCTCGGGCGGCTGACCCAGAATCAGAATGTGGGGGCTTTGTTTGGGCCTGAACTGTTCCAGAGCTGATGACAGATAAGAGGAAAGAACATCCAGCCCCACCTGGTCGACTGAGAGCCCACCCCCATGGGTCACATGACCCCCTCTGCCCCGTTCGGAGCTGTCTTTCTGAACCCCTAAAGGACACATTGGTGGGTTCATATGAACATTTGTGTCTTGTTGTCTCATGAACTTGTGTTTCTGAGTCCAAACATGGAGGATCCTTTGCGTCAGAGTGACCCTGTTAACCCTGAAAATCCTGAGAGTTCAGCGTCGCCGTGGCCTTTGACCAGCCCGGCTCTCGGACGAACCCGAGAACACGGAGCAGACGCTCGGGGTCGGTCCGCCGCCGGCGTCTTTAACGCTCCGCATGTTCTCTGTCCGACCTGATGAGGAGCCAGAACTCTGAGCTGTGGGTCAGCTGACCGACAGTTTCCATGTTTCAGGAATCTGACTGCTTCACTGATCTATCAATCGATCAGCCACACTGATTGATTCATGTTGCTATTAAAGAGGTCTGAGCTGCTGCAGCTCATCTGACACACACACACACACACACACACACACACACACACACTGTGTATTCTCTGCAAACACTGAGAGTCTGTGTGACTTCACACTCTGGACACGAGTCTGCTTCAGTTATAGAAAAGTGTTTATGATGTGTGAAGTGCTGCTGCAGTCGCCTCATAGAGAACTTTATTCATCCGTCGTCCTTCTGTCCGTCTGTCCAGACACAGGAGTGACATGTCAGCCGTGTCACACAACACCTACAAATCTGCCCTCAACACCTGTCTGCTCTGAGAGCTCAGTTTCCACCACACACACACACACACACACACACACACTCCTCGTGTCCTCGGATGACTCTGAGGTAAAGTCGGCAGTGAACTGTGTCATTACAGAGTCAGGGGGAGCTGCAGGTCTCAGCCAATCACAGGCTGACCTGCTCTCATTTCTGTGTGTGAAACCTGAGCCTCCTCCTCCTCCTCCTCCTCCTCCTCCTCCTCCTCCTCCTCCTCCTCTGCCTCCACACTCAGTCACCTCCTCTCAGACTCCTCTCAGACTCCTCTCAGACTCCTCTCAGACTCCTCGGGTTCTCTTCAGATTCTCTCTAGATGAGTCCAAGCTGTTCCTTGTTTCCCATGTCTGCACCTCCTCTGCAGCTTCTGCTCTTCGGTGGTTTCCTCGAAGGCCTCCGAACATTCCTGTGTGCTCGCAGCTCTCTGTGAACTGTCAGCACGCTGCAGCAGTGAAGCTCATCACTTACTGAAACTCTCTCTCAGGTCTGAACCTGACCAGTCACAGTCTGGGGACCAATCACCTGTAAGCCTGCAGGTCAGCTGACTGCCTGATGAGACCAGACACACCTGTGGTCATGTGACTCATGCATTCTGTAACGGTCTGTAAAACGCTGCTGGCTGATCTGATGTCAGTGTTACAGGGGCCACATGATGCTGCAGCCTGGAGAAAACAGCAAAACAAATAAACAGTTTGTGTGAGTCACAAACAGCAGCCATCTTTACCTTTGAGGCCCAGCTTGGCCTTGGTGTCCAGCAGCGCCTGTTGGACCTGCTGTGGCTGGGTGATGTCCACCTGGAGCAGGGTGAGGCGGGGGGAGCAGCTCCTCTGCAGCTCTCTGGCTCCGTCTCCTGACAGGTCCAACACTGTGGCAAACACGTCAAATCCCAGAGCGTCCAGATGCTTCGCCGTCGCCTTCCCGAAACCAGTGTCACAGCCTGCAGGCACACAGACAGTCTCATTAGCAGCTGCTGGTACAGACCCAGAACAAGCTTCACTTTCCAGAAACCTCTGTTGTACCAAACTGTACCAAAGTCCAGTCAGTAACATCATCACTCAAATGAAGCTGCCTTCATCTCCTCCCCTTCTCTGTGTGCAGCCGAACTCCCCAAGGTGCAACATGAAGCTTCGACAGCTTCCACACAGTGTTTGTGTGTTCAGGCGCAGCCAGAATCAAACATTTCTTTACGGGAAGACATTTGGGGATTTTTGGAAGCTAACAGAAAATCAGCAGATGTGGCTCCAGAACAAATTAAAGGGGGGCCGATGTGAGACGAACACAATACAAACAGAAGACGAAACAGGCCGTCAGCCAACAACGCAGAGCGCACACTAACATCCACAGCAGTTATTAAGAGGACAGAAATAACCAGGCAGATTTAAAGGAGCATCTGGTTATAATTACCGATCGCTTTGTGTTCATGTGAAATGTGCATGTTTAAAAATACGTCTGCTGTGTGTAATCCCTGCAGCTCGGGCCGAGGGGCCTGTTCAACGTAAGGATCAACTGGAGCTCGTAAAATGTCACTGATGTATTTAACAGCCTGTCAGAGTTTGTGACAACAGTCATGAAAAGAGACAGATTTTACAGAGTTATGTCAGTACATTAATGTCTGGTTTACATTGTAATAAAAGAGTTTAATATGCTGCAGCACTCTCGCCGCGCTACTCTGACGTTTCTTACTAACAAACAGAAACACTTGATCCATGAAACGAACATGAAGGATTCAATGAAGCGTTTCCCTGCAGGGCTGGCAGGGAAAGAGGAGCAGATTGGATCAATGTGTTGGAGCTTAATCTGCAGTCACACTGATCAACTTTCACCTGCTTGATCTCAAACACACTGTGATGTAATCTGCTCTTCCTGCTGCAGCTCTTATCAGACGTTTGGACATGTTGATAACGCAAAGTTTGACCCCTGCAGTCACTCAGTTCAGCACAAAATGAGAATTCACTGCCTCAAAATTTAACAAGAAATCTCTGTTTGCAGAGTAACGAGTTCAGGTCCTGAACAACCTCCTGATCTCTGAGCTGACAGGCTGTTAGCCGTTAGCATTCTTCTCCCGACAGCGTCTGAGTGCTCGAGACAGAAACCACTTGATTCTTTTATTTTGAAAAGTCAGTGAGAGGCCTCAGGCTGTAAACTGAGTGTCAGGCCGCACAGAGAAACTCAGTGAGGCAGATCGTCCAACATGTTGGGATGCTGCGGTGTCACATGCTGCTAGCTGAGTGTGTTTATAATCGATAAACCTCTGCTGATCTGCTGCCAGAGGTTCCCTCTGTGCTCCAGTCCCTCCCAAAGCTCGATCCCACTCTGTCTTTGAGGGAAACCAAAGTGTTGCTCTGCTCTCACATGAGGCAGCAGGCGGCTTCAGGCGTGTTTGTGCACAACTCGGGTTACAGCAGCTCGCGCACGTAATGACCCAAATATATCGCTTTATTCGTTCTGCATGTGTTCACGGAGAAAAGTGTATTCTGTGTCAAACATCTCGAGCACAACTTGACACATCCACATATGTTTTCCCAGGAGGGTGCAGAGCCCCTCCGAGTCGGGGCCGCTCACCCCACAGCTCCCCCACTTTCCCAGAAGTCCCAGCACCTACAACCTGATCCGCGGCAGTACTCGCTGTTCTGTTTGTTCCTTTGTGCAGCGGGGGTCTGAAAGAGCTCTGCTGGCGAGAGCGTCAAGGCGTTGGCACGCTGCTTCAGTCCGTGTCCTTGGAGGCTTTCCAGAGTCACGTCCCGAGAAGACAAACAGAGTGAACGCTGGCTCCCGAAATAAATACCACCACTCTGCTGCACGTTACAGAGACACACTGTACAACGGGCTCAAAACACACACACTGACACGCTGTGACCGACTCACACACACTCACACACACTCACACACAGACACACACCTGACAGAAAAGACCACCTGACACACAGCAACACGTGGGGACCAAAGTGAGGTCCTCTGGGGTCCCGTCTGCTCTCTGAGGGAAAGGAGTTGGTACGGGGTTCAGGTGAGAGTCGTGTTTAGTTTGAGGTTGGAGGAAGTGAAGACATTCAGTCCTGAAAGTTCAGGTCAGGGTCTGAGAGTGTCCCCACGAGAGCAGATACACAAACATGTGTGTGTGAGGTCTCACTAACTCAAAACAACTGAAACTAGTCAGCAAACAAATTTCTGAAACTGAGCAGAACAAAACATTTCCTGTTTCTACCAACAACAACAACAACAACAACAACAACAACAACAACAACCCTCATCCTTAAAGAACCATTAGGGAAGAAAACTTTTTTTATCTTTTATTAGGTGAACAAACGCGTGTTCAAACACAAACCACCAGATCTGCATCAGCAACAAACTACACAAATGTAAAGCTTGAATATCTCTTTTCAGCTGTGTGTGTGTGTGTGTGTGTGTGTGTGTGTCCTGTTCATCTCTCGAGGTTCCTGCTGTGTGTGTTTGACTCTGAGGAGCAGCAGGTTTTGTTCTCAGGACTTCAGACTCAGTAAAGTGCTGCAGAGGCTCTCGGACCTCACGCTGGCCCACATTCTTCGTCCTGTCGCCGCTGAACTCTCGCAGCAGGCTTCCATATTTGCTGTGAGGGTGACAAGTTTCGGACAAACTGACGGACGTGGAGTCGGCCCTGCTGCCTCTCTGGCAGGTGAAGGAGGTGTTCACCTTGCTGTCGGGACCGTGCAGGGTCGGCCTGGGGTTCCCCTCTGAAACGTGAGCTCACGGGGCGGCCTCTGAGCAAATGGCCATCAACTAGAAGATTTATCTCTATGCAGCAGAGTTTGGTGTTGCAGCTGAACATGTCGCTCTGTTAGCACTGCAGGAGACGGATTTGGCTCAGAGGAGCAACAGCATTATGCAATGAGGCCAGGGCTCCGAGGGGCCCCTCGGATGAAGAAATAAACGTGGATCTGTGCAGAGATAGACCAGCGCTGAGAGATGTATGGGGTCACGACACGCATCTGTCTCCAGGCCTCAACATCTGCTCACTGCAGCTCCACCTTCATGTGCAGAGATCCAACAGGTTCAGACAGGAGAGCGCAGAGCTCGATGAGTCCCTCCCCAGGATTTATTTACCTGATGATTTAAAGCATTAATCACATGAGGAGGAATGAAAGCCTCACACAGTCCTTTCCAATGAAAAGACTGCACATGAAACAGGAAACAAAAAGACAATCAGCTCTTTGCTTCGCTGGTGTTGAGCAATGGCTGGTTCTCCAGGGACTTCCTCCTCTGTCTTCATCAGAAATCAAGTGGATGGTGGTGGTCCTCCCTGTGCCTCCCAGTGGAGCTCTCTCCAAGTCGGGGTTGCAGTCGTGGGAGTTCATAGTAAACAGGAGGGGGCCGAGCGCACAGCTCTGAGGGGCTCCGATGTGAAGCACCAAAGTGGAAGGACATGTGACTGCCGATGTTGAGGAAGTCCAGTAAGCAGTGTGAGGACTGCTGATCATCACTCTGCGAAGCATGATGGGTAATGACGGATGTGGTTTCCTCATCACACACGTCTGGCAGCACACTGACAGTGTGTGTTGGTGTGAACCAGTGAAAACTGTGTCAACATCAGAAGTGTGTCATCATTTCTCCGCCTCCCTCCCCAACATGCATCATCACTTCATGATGATCTGAGTCATCGGCTCAGGTCACCGTGACAACAAAACTGCCAGATGAAGAAAACTGATGGAAACACGCAGACTCAAACACAACACAGATTTAGTGTCCTTACCAACCCTGCGACCTGAGGCGCCTCTTCGTGAGCAGCACAATGATTTCACCTCTGAAAATCATTCGACTGCTTGAAATAAAACATACAAAATCTCTGTTTGGTTGAGCTGATGGCATTTTGCAAGCTGCAGGTCACAAACGGACCGACCTTCATCTTCATCAGACAGGCTGGAAATCACAGCACCTGAACACGCAGGAGAGACCTGGCGTGATGCCTTTACTGTCGTATGTTTCTGCGTGTTACTGAAGCTCTGCCAAGAAACAGATGAGGAGTCACGCGGGAAAAGTCAAAAGTAAGAGATAAAATGTGGTTGTGAGATTTATATCACATCGTATGAATTTAAATTGGTCTTACTTTTGTATTATGTTTTGTTTTCTTTGTTAACTGATGAAACAGTTTCTTCTTTTCTGGCAGAAATAATCTTCTACTGCTCGTCAGTTCTGAGCCCGAGAACTTTGAGCAGAACTTTGAGCAGCAGTTTGTGAGCAGGTCGAACGGTCAGGGGAACGGTTCAGCTCATCGCCTGCAGTCTTTGCTTACAGATGAACACATGAGACATCATTCATGGTTTTCTTAAAAAGCTTCGGAGTGGAGGGAGAGCCGTGTGTGTGCTTTTCCTGCTGAGGTTAAAGCTCAGGACGTCATGTCAGCGAGCGGTGAGACGCAGCTGGAAGTCATCACGCTTCAAACTTCATGATTACTTGTAATCGCTGCTGAAAGAAGACGACATCATCACTTAACAACTGAAGAGTGAACGTGAGAGGGATGAGGGTTGAGTCACACAGACGTCACACAGCTTGTCCTCGATTTCACTCTAAATGTCGGCATCATTTACAGAAACATCACGAAGCTGAAGGAGACCTGAAACCACAGACCAAGATCATAGAATCATCAGGAAACCGAGGACATTAATCAGGCGACGAGTTGAAGCTTTTCCTCAAAAATGCACAACGGCACGAATTTTTGCAACGAGTGGTGCTGCCCCCTGCTGGCGATTAGAATAAATGCAGGCTGAAGATGGAAATCTTCACAGCGACCTGAGATCCGACTCTGAGCTGAGCTCCGCTCTGTTGCTGCAGATCCCAGATCTCTGTTTACCTTCATGTGACCAGACAGCAAAGTTCATAAGGTGCTATGCTCTGTGGCCACAAGGTGGCGCCAAAAGTCATCCTGCTCAGGAGGCGAAGAGTAGTCACAGAGAGCACAGATTATAGAAGGTTAGCATCGGTTTATTAATTTCATTATTTTGGTTTAAAAGGACAAACAGAATCATTTTAATGCTGCTGCATCATGAAAGTTGCAAAACTGAGTCTGAGCGAGTTGCGTTTGTCATCATCAGGATGAGAGCCGGTGAACCATCGCTAAGAGGGAGGAAGAGCAGGTTGGATCGTCTGCAGAGAAGAATACCGATGTAACAGTAACCGAGCCACAGTTTTACTTTGACAGCTTAATGTGAACCTGTTAACTCTTGATTGATGAACGCGTTAACGCATGCGATTCATCTGGAAACAATAACGCATTAATGAAAGATTAATGCACGATTAATCGTGTCACGTGACGTTAGCTAGAGCCTGTCCGACAGTCTGCGTTCTGTGTCGCCGCCCACACATGCAGCCTGGCAGCGACAGAGACGGATGTCTGAGGAGGCGTCGGACATGGACGTTTACACAATCAGTTTCTGTTCATAAAAACTCCAGGTGGGGATTTAGACGAGACCAGAGTTTTCTGTAAATACTGTCGTGACATTTTATCGTATCATCGAAGCACAATGAGCCTTAAATATCACCTCAAGGCCAAGAACTGCATGTATGCTAGTGCTAGCAGGAGTGTTAGCACAGAGCTAGCTGGAAATCATGTCCGCCAAGTTAAAATAACAGAGTGCAACCAGAGTAAGCCTGCAAAGCAACAACCACTAGACTAAAATATGTTCTCTAAATGTTCTCTCTGACTCTCTGACGTGGCTTTGTGCAACTTCTTTCAGCTCCCTGTTTCTTGTCTTTCACTGATGTGCACACTCGGCATGTGGCCAAAGAATCAAAATGATACAGCTACAAATACTTCATAATGGTAAAATTAGTATTTGTGTATGAAAGTCATCTGACACACTCCTGAGAAACAATTTATTAAATTATGAAATAACAAGACGACAAGCCTGTTTGAATTGCACTACATTTAAGATTGAGTTGACGACAAAGGTTTTTACTGACTCACCATTTTTTATTTCTGAGGAATTTAATGTGCAGAAATTTTTATAAATAGACAGTAGCCTCTCTGCAGGAAGGGGGGGATAATGGGATGGAACGACTCAGCAGACATGACTGAAGAACATTCAGCAGCTCAGCATCAGTTTCCTGAATAAACTGTAAATGGACAAATAATTTCAACTGCTTGTTTGACTGAAAGGACACAGAAACTGGTCTCGCTATTAGCAGCGTTAGCTAGCTGCATTGGCTAACTGAACTACAGCTTCAGGTTAGACGTGTTTCAGCGTGCGTTTATGCTGCGGCTCTGATTGGTCGGTTGGTCACTTTGGGAGCTGAGGATGCAGACGAACTCAGCAGTCATGTGACCGAGTTTCCTCAAGTTTCTTCCTGATTGGTTTGTTGGTGTCATAAGGTTTGTCCCTGCAGTCCTCATGCCAGCATCTCTGAGAGGTTTCCTCTGCTGTCGGCAGGACGCCGGCCTGCAGCGCTGCGACTTCAACCCTCATCCTGCGAGGAATGTGCCTCAAACTGTTCACTTAGCTTTGTAAGAGCTTTACTGGGGCCTTTTTCCATCCTCTGCTCTTATTTCCAGAGTGACCACGCAGTGACCTTTACAGCTTTCAGCAGAGCCAATTAAGAACGAGCTGTTGATTGAGCGCTCGGCTCTGGACCAGTTTTAAATCTCTTCTCAGAAATCATCTGTTTCACTGCATCAAAGCCAGCCACGGGGTCACGAGGGCAAGATGGCTTCCAGACTGTAATCAAACCTAAGTGAAGTTTTTTGTTTCCAACGCAGCTGAATCATGAATCTGTCACAGGAGGAAACATCTCTGCTGTTTGTGGCTTTTTGTGCTTGTAACATGATGTGAAAAGATGTGAGGCTGCAGCTTGTGAATGCCACGTGGACAGAGCGGATACGTGTGCGAGTCTCAGGGATTTGAACTGTGTTGCCATGACACCAGACGACCTCCCGAAGCACCACGGCTCGGCCGATAGACGGCTTAGTTTGCAGTTCACAGTATGTTTGAAGGTACAGCGGCGCAGCACAGAGCGTGACGCTGGTGACCAGAAATCCAGACCGGTGGGACCGAATCCACCTCCGTCAGGGTTCATTTACTCCATCAGTATTTTCAGCTGAGTTCTCTCCTCCCACTGAGCCGTGGAGACCGTCTCATCCTCAAGATTTCTGGATTTTTGGTTTTCTGGAAAAACATGAACTTCGGTAGCTGTTGGGAGTGAAACTCAGCCTGTGGATTGATTCCAATAAACTGATAACTAGAGTCCTTTGGTTGGTGGTCAGACTCCAACCAAACGGTGAATCTGTTAGAATCCAACTTATACAGTAACTGAAATAATCAACACGTCACAGAACACAGCGATGAGCCGCCTGTGGAGCCACAGCGAGCCGTATCCAAGCTACATGCTAACACATGCTAACACATGCTAACACATGCTAACACATGCTAACAAGGGGGATGCTAACACACCAGTTTCATTTACACAGTCCAGTATCACAAATCATCAGATAACCCCCCTGTTCCTCAGACCCCCGATTTATCCGAGGAAAAGCTCCCCCTGCTGAGGTTCAGCAGGACTGTCAGGACACGCTGACTCTGACTGAAAGGTTGATGTGGAAACGAACCCAGTCTGACCCCCCGACAGTGAGCGACAGCCGGCTGTGGCTGCTCAGTTTGTCTGCAGCATACGTGATCATATGTGACTTCACAGTCATGTGGGAGTTGAACTTTTCGCTCAGGGCCCCAGAAGGGCCTCCGGCTGTCCTGCCCATGCGTTGTTTCTCTGGTTCATTGTGTATTTGTGTGACCTAGTTTTCTTTCATCCTGATCAAACGAGCACTCCTTCCTGCGTGGGAGGTGATGGGTGGAGATGTAGACCACACCTTTGTTCAAAGTCTAAAAATGTTTGCTCACAAGCTCTTTGACCCACAAACAGTCCTGCAGTGATCCTTAAAGACAGCAGCAAACACAAGACTCATGGGATTTGTTTCTGTCGAGTGCGAACCAAACATGTGTGCTGATGGAGTCAAAGATCTGTGAGCGGCTCGCCACCGAAGGCTCGTTCATAACAACAATAACGTAGGCTTTATCAACCGCTGTGGACGGAGACACATTTTTAATGGGCTGCCACTGTACGGCCCTGCTCATGTGTTTCTCATTTAGCTGTCTTCTTTCTTTTTTTCTTTTTTCTGACCAAGCTTCATTATGTAAAAAGGTCAAGTCGAGTCAAATTGTATTTTTTAATCACATCAAAGTTGTCTTAAAACACTTTACATGTAAAGACGGTCCGGACCTCTCTGAAATTCACCTCCAAGCCTCGGCGACCGGCGGCTCCATCACAGCGCAGACTGCACTAACTTGTCAGTGAAGGCTTTCTGTTGATGCTGATGCCGCGTTCATGGACAATCCGTGAAATGAGGTGTGACCTGTGAGGATGTGACCTGACCGACAGGTGTGAGTCTGACAGTGGAAGCAGCTCTGATCGCTCACTGATCGAGTCTGTGACGCCTTTAAAGCTGAGATGCTTCCATGTTGAAGGCTCGGACTACTTCCTGCAAACTGTCTGAAACCAAACTACTGACAAGACACAAAAATGATGTAAAAATGAAAAGTGAATCCCGGTAAAGTGACGGTCTGCATGAACGTTTCACACCTTCCATCACTTCAAAGAGCCGCGAACTCTGAACACACGCAGTCAAGCAGCAGGTAACGAAACTCAAGCTGAGCCAGCAAAGCGTCCGTCCGTTTCCACGGTGATGACTGTTTTCTACCTTTCAGGTCACCTGAGGACCCGTCTGGGAAAGTTTCCACTGACAGTCTCTTTCTGTGCAGATTACATGAGAGTACAGTTACACAAAGGCAGAGTGTGTGTCATTAAACAGCCACATTAATCTGCAGATCTGATTATCTCGTTAACCACGACACAAAGAGTCAGAGCCAGCTGGCAGCCGTCAGACAACTAAATGTGATTAAGTCTGCATGGAGGCCGATCCAAACGCCGCAGACCGCCATGCAGGAGCGCTCACACACACACACACACACACACACA
>JAPZDZ010000001.1:29236817-29249314 GCA_029783805.1 Acanthurus tennentii | reverse complement strand
GACTCAGTAATGTGAATCTGAGATTTAAAGATCCTGACGACACGTTTCCATCATTCCCTCCAGCCTGTTAATTCTGAACGGCACAAACGTTAGCCGTTAGCTTTTAGCTGCAGACAGATCTTCTGATGTGTGTGTGTGTGTGTGTGTGTGTGTGTGTTTATATTAGTGCAGGGACCTCACAGAACCATCCTGTGATGAAAAACAACAAAAATGCATTTTTAAAACTCCTGAGTCGTGAAAAGAGAAGAACGCTGACGACGAGCAGCTTCAGAGAATCCAGTTTTAATCATTTTAATTCATAAATGTTCTGAGAATTTCAAAATGTCATTTAGTATCTCGAAAGGCGTCATTTTGGTCTTTAATGTTCTTGACCGTTCGTGTTTTTGTTCTTGTTGTTTGATGGTCTGTGATCTATAATTTAGAGATCGTTTACAGATTAGATTTTTGCTCGTGGAGATTTAATCTGAGTCCGTTTCACAGCAGACTGACTTCCCTCAGGTTCTGCTCAGGACCGGGTCCGGATCGGTTTCAGGTCTCAGAACTCGGCTGTCTTCATTGTGTCCTTTTGTTTTCAGAGAAACCACAGGAAGAGAAAAAGGACACGTTTGTGGAGAAACTGGCCACTCAGGTGATCAAAAACCTGCAGGTGAAGATCAGCAGCATTCACCTGCGCTACGAGGACGACGTGAGTACTGATCCAAGTGCAGCCTGACCTTCTGAGTCCGGTTCAGTGTTTGCCAAGGTGCACACTGATTAAAATCACACCTGTTCAGTGTGTGAAGGACATGCGAGTCAGATCTCACCTGCACACACCTGCACACACCTGCACACACCTGCACACACCTGAACACACCTGCACACAACCTGTACACACCTGTACACACCTGTACACACCTGCACACACCTGCACACACCTGCACACACCTGTACACACCTGTAAAGTTTCACCTGTAATTTGTTACATGACTGCTTTGGTTGTTTCAGCTGTCCGACCCACAGCGCCCCCTGTCTATGGGAGTAACACTGTCTGAGCTCAGCCTGCAGGTAACAGACCCCCCACCCACACACACTCACACACACACGCACACACACACACACACACACACACACACACACACACACACACACAGACTAACACTCCCTTGTGATGTTGTTTTTTCAGACCACTGATGAAAACTGGAGGTCTTGTATCCTGAACGAAGCAGCGAAGATCATTTATAAGGTGACTGAAGCTCTGAAACTCTGAAGCTCTGAAGCTCTGAAACTCTGAAACTTTGCTCACCTGCTTTCTTTTGACTTTCTGCAGAAGTTAAACACATTAGTTGTCACTTAAATGCCAAATTGCAGGTTGATGGCGTCAGTGTTGAGCCTCAGTGACTGCAGCTGTTCACGGTTTGACTCCTTTCTGTGTGTGTGTGTGTGTGTGTCTGTGTGTCTGTGTTTGTGTGTTTGTCTGTTTGTGTTTGTGTGTCTGTGTTTGTGTGTTTGTCTGTTTGTCTGTTTGTGTTTGTGTGTCTGTGTGTTTGTGTGTCTGTGTGTCTGTGTGTTTGTGTGTTTGTGTGTCTGTGTGTTTGTGTGTTTGTGTGTGTGTGTTTGTGTGTGTGTGTGTGTTTGTGTGTGTGTGTTTCTGTGTTTGTTTCCCGGCAGCTCGGTCGCCTCGAGTGTCTCTGTGCCTACTGGAACGTCAGCAGTCCAGTTTTCTACAAAGGATCATGGGAAGACATTGTGGTAAGCAGCTGCTATTTTCCTTTTCTGCAGAAAAACAAACTCATGAATCAACAGAAACTTAGAATTCCCAGAGAAACAAAGTAACCTCAAATAAAACTGATGGCAGCGACGGTTCCAGCAGGTTTGGATCGTTCGGATGTTCTTGTTTAATTGAGCAGAAACAAACACAGAACCTGCAGGATCAAACACTTTCTGACCTGTTTCTCTCCATCAGGCATCAACGAGTCCTGACAGAAAGACAGGAAGTGATGTCATGACCTCATGTGTAACTGTGCATACAAGGCAGTGATTGGACAGACAGTCGTGTGTTTTCACTTGGTTGCTGCCGATCGTCTCGGTCATTGATTATATTGATTATGTCCCCATGCTCCCATGATGCAGTGACATCACTTCCTGTCTGTCAGATTGGACACGCTGATGCTGCCTGATCATCCTGCCTATCAGGATTTTGTAAAAAAGTTTTGTGAGGGATTCATGCAATAATCAATGAATGCATGAAAATGTGAGTGAAATGAGAGAGTGAAAGGTGGAATCTTCTGTTTGTGCTGCAGGATCAGCTGAAGAGTGGGATCAGCAGGAAAGATCAGGAGCTTCCTCACTATCAGTACAGTGAGTTCTTCTCTTTCTTCCAGAAGTCAGCTGGCTGAACAGCTGGAGAAGATGCAGATGTTTGTTTTGAACTCACTAACAGACAGCGAGCATGTCGAAAATTTTACCTGTTCAGAAACATCGGCTTGTCGCCTGAAGGTTTGAATTCTCAGTTTAGTTCAGAAGGTTGAGGGTTTGTCATCGACAGATAATTTTCATTCATATTTTGAAGTGATGAAATGAAACCAGCAGTTTAACAAACATGTCTGTTCTGTTCACAAACATGTTTTTCTCTTCCTGGTTTCTGTCAGAGACACTTTGACCCTCGCTGGGATCCGTAGAGTCAGAACATAAATCCGGTTTAACTGTTTCTTTGGTTCGCAGTTTTCAAGCCTATCTTCGCCTCGGCCAAAATGTGCATCAATCCGAACGCCGAACTGGAGCTGAAAACTCCAAAAGCAAATCTGCACCTGGAGGTCCAGAACATCGCCATCGAGATGACCAAACCGCAGGTAACGTGAGACAGCCAGGTGTTAGGTCAGGTGACGAGGCCGTCCAACCACGTCCCTCGTCTCTGCCTTTACGTCTGGTTTGGAAAACAGCCCTCATGGTGTTTTAACGTCAGCGTGTTGTGGTCTGATGCAGTACCTCACCATGGTGGAGCTGCTGGAGTCCATTGACTGCATGGTGAAGAGCGCCCCCTACAGGAAGTTCAGGCCTGAAGTTTCTGTCTGCGACAACGCTAATCTCTGGTCAGTTCAACACAAATCTGAATAACGAAGACGAAACAAACTGAACCTGCTCACAGTTTGGTTTTTAAAATTTCACTGAACAACAAATCTGACACCTGTTAGCGCCCCCTATGGGCTTGTGCTGTCATCACAACTTGAGCACGAACAAACACCATCCTGATGTGTCTGGTAGAGATTGTATGGTGGCAGAAAGGAGGTTTGGAGTCATTATCAAATGAAACAACTTGCTTTTAACTGCAGCTGACTTAAATTACATTTTTTATTTTGTTTTTTGTCTCTTATTTTGTAATCAGTGCAGCCTGAATGAGAAGAAGAAGATGAGGGTTGAAATACAAAATATTGCCGTAATAACCAATAAAATAATCGTGTAAAATCTGTAACAAACTTTAGAAAAAGTTGAGTCAAAATTCAGGCTCAGACCTCAAAGAGCTGCGAGCTTTTCTCAGGTGCTTCAGGAAAAACAGCTGACAATGAATCTGTTTTTGATCTTTGACATTTTTTGGGGTGTGTTTGTTTTCTGCACCTCCACCAGGTGGAGGTACGCCATCAACAGCATCCTGGAGGTCCACATCAGACGCTTCAGGCGCATGTGGTCCTGGTCCAACATTAGACAGCACCGAGAGAACCTGAAGGCCTACAAGACGGCCTACAAGACCAAGCTGCTGAGCCAGAACAAGCCGAACCAGGACGCAGAGCGACACGTCCAGGTTCGGCCGACCGACCCTGTACAACACAGACATTACAATATGAAGATTAAGCAGCTTGAACACTAACTCCACCCAACTTAGACAACCTGTGCAGCTGGTATGACTGATTTTAGGTGGTACATAGTTGAAGAGAACCTGATCTGGTTTCATGAACGTGCAGGTCTGTAAACTCACCCACAGCTGAAGCGTCTCAGTCGGATCTTCAGAGAATCACAGGATTCTTAAATCAAAACAGCAAAAAGTTCTGGACAAGTCAGGAAAGTTACAGATGAGATAAGCTTCCATTCTTCTTCACGTGTCGACTTGTCTGCCGGCTGGAAACACACCAGCATGCTGAAGACGTCAGATGATTTGTAATTTAAAGGAATAACAGAATTTAGACCATAAATTGGTCCTTGAAGTATTTATGAAAGAGCCGATTCTAAGAAGCACAGTGATTCGTCCGTGGTTCTTCATTGTCTGTCTGTCTTTGTTTTGTGTCTTTGTTGAAGATGAGGTTTCCCTGAACCTCGTCCAGATGAACGTGAGCTCAGTTCTGCAGCTCAGTGTCAGACTTGTGTTTAGGTTCGACCGGCTGCCTGGAATCTGATCTATTAATGTTTGTTCCCACCAGGATCTGGAGAAAGTTCTGGATGTCTTCAACATAACTTTGGCTCGACAGCAGGCCCAGATGGAGGTAAAACCATGAACATTGTGATGGAGCTTTTCTGAGGAGCACACACAAACCTCAGGCAGGTTTAAGAAGGACCCTTCCAACCAAGTGTCCCCCTCTCCCCTTCCTCATAAAGGTCATCAGGTCGGGACAGAAGGTTGTGGCTAAAAGGGCAGCGGCGCAGAAGCAGGGAGGAGGAGGAGGTTTCTTCAGCAGCATCTTTGGAAGAAAGGCCAAGAAGGAGGAGCAGGAGGTGGAGGAGAGCAAGGAGATGGAGAGTAAGTGACTGACTCGTCTGAAGCCAAAAGAATCACTTGCAGTGCTTCATCACCACGTCACCCTCATTTCAAACTCTAGGATCTGAGCTGGTGGCAGCTTGTAGATGTTAAACAGGGATGGAGCCTTGAGGAACTCTGTGTGAGTTTCTAATCTTCAAATAGGATCCAAACCAGCTCAGCTCAGAGCCACAAAGGCCCCAGTTTGCCCGTCAGGTATCATGTTGGTCAAAAGCAGCACTGAGTTCTAAAAACACCCAGTCTGAAGCTTTTCTGTGCGTCAGTGGACGACACTCGAGACCTTAACGAGAGCTCCGATGTGTTCAAACACTTGCTAATGATGAACAGGAACAGGGAGGTCATCATCAGGGTTGGACCCAAAGAACGATGAAGAAATCTGTGGCGTTTTGTGGGTGAAGCTACATTTACAGTAAAATGTCTTCATATTAAAAAATACATGTAAAAGCTCTCAGCTCACTAATTCAAACAAAAATGTTTGAGTTCAAGTTCTTTGTGCAGCCTGCTGCTTGCTGTGCGATGTCCTCGCATGCTGCTGCCTCGTTTATGAACGTAGCTAGCTTAACCGTCGCAGGTATACGTGGTTTAGCTGAGCATATTTGTCTGGTCTTCATTAGCGTGCTGTCCCAACCGTCCCGCTTCTCGTAGCAGCTGTCACAGTGAAAATGGGAAAAGGTCCCTGCAGCTGTAAATGTCCTCCTGTGCTGCGCATGAACACGCAGAGTGACGCTGAACTGTGTGAAGGAATCAGACATCATCGCCATCACACACGCTTTTTACATCTCTGCTCACAACCAATCAGATTGCTGGATTTAAGTCAGAAGAATTAAAAGAGGAGCTCAGATAATTTAAACCTTTTTTACATTTTGCTGGTCCGGTCAAATAAAAAGTGGCCTGGTTATGACTTTAGAGAGGAAACACGTGATTCCTCATGTTCATGATGTTCAGATGATGAAACCAAGATGAGGTTTCTTTGTCGAGGCTTTTTGTTCCTCAGGTGTTTTTCTGCTCCTTGTTCAGGTGCAGGCTTGGACGATCTCATGACACCTGGGGAGAAAGAAAAACTCTACACTGCGATCGGCTACAGTGGCAGCTCTCACAACCTGACTTTACCCAAACAGGTGAGCACACCTGCAGCTCTCATGTTTGTGCTCTTCACAGGCTGACGTCTGGTCCACCAGCAGGAAAACCTGAACATGAGCAGAACTGCTGCTTCTCAGAATTTACCTGCAAATAAATAACAGGTTGATGTTTGTTAAGGAGCTGCAGAGTCTCGTTAAAAGGTTCAGTGTCAGCAAAGCCACAACTGTGTGTGTGTGTGTGTGTGTGTGTGTGTGTGTGTGTGTGTGTGTGTGTGTGTGTTCAGTATGTCGCCGTGGTCGTCACCTTCCAGCTGTTCAGGACCTCGGTGACGGTCAGAGAGCGGCCGGACGTCCCAGAAATCCTCAAAGTCCAGATGATCGACCTGAGCACCAAAATCTCTCAGAGACCCGGAGCTCAGGCCTTCAGGTGAGTGTTTAGGCCTTCAGGTGAACGGTTAGGCCTTCAGGTGAGCGTTTAGGCCTTCAGGTGAGCGTTCAGGCCTTCAGGTGAGCGTTCAGGCCTTCAGGCGGTGTCCTGTAACAAACGTCACAGGTTTGATCCCTGTGGTGTTTGCTGTAGTGTGAGCAGGACTTCAGCACTTTGCTTCGAGGCTCTCCGTGTCTTGATGACAGTCAAAGAAAATGTTCAGCGACATGTGACGTGAGGCAGTAAATCAAACCTCCCTGTCCCCCTGCAGGCTGGAGGCGGCGTTGCAGCACTGGTATGTTACAGGTTTACAGCAGCAGGGGGCGGTACCCTCACTGATCGCCTCAGTGGGAGACTCCTCTTCCTCCCTGCTCAGCGTGGTGTTTGAGTTAAACCCTGAGGACAGCGCCGCCGACCAGCTGCTCAGAGTCCACTCCCAACCCGTGGAGATCATTTATGATGCGGTAAACACAAGCTTCAGTCTGACCTCAGATCAGATCGCTCACATCTGGTGTTCATGTGTGTCATCTGTTCGTCTGTTTGTCTGGAAACAACGGACCGTCTAAGAGTGATTGTGTTGCTGCTGTTTGTCCTCCAGCTGACGGTGAACAGTTTGGCCGAGTTCTTTAAGACGGGCAAAGGTGTCGATCTGGAGGTTCTGACCTCGGCCACGCTCTCCAAACTGGAGGAGATCAAAGAGAAAACTGCCACAGGTCAGTTTTTAACCGCCAGTCTGGAACATTTGAAAGACTTTTGAGGGACTGTGTGATTAAAAAGTACAGAGGAATCAATGTTCTCAAGGATTTTATTTAACAAAGGTAAACGGATCAGTCAGCACAGGATGAGTTTCGTAAACCAAATTTTAAAGAATTAAAGAATTAAAGAAGAAACAGTCGTCTAATCACTGTACTGTTTCAGCTGTAGTTCAGTTACCGATCGGATATGGCCGATCAATGAACGTGGAGATACTAAATGATCGTTTTTCAGGAGAAGAGTCACTGATACTTAGATCACAGACTGAAGCTGCTTTGGTTGCTCATGGATTCTGGCTGGAGTTGATCCAGTAGGGGGCAGTCTGGGCCTTATCAGGACTCTGATGGATTCTGGTCTCTGCAGGTTTGTCTCACATCATTGAGACCCGGAAGGTGCTTGACCTGAGGATTGACCTGAAGCCGTCCTACCTGCTGGTCCCAAAGACCGGCTTCTACAGCAGCACGTCGGACCTCATCATCGTGGACTTCGGCAGCCTGCAGGTGTGCTCCTTTTTACCTGAACTTCTTTTATCTTGCTGCAAAACCTTCAATTTAACATCAAGTCTCGTTATTTCTCTGTTTTACTAACATTTTATTTATGTTATTTAGATTGTTTTGATATCTTTGGGTTTGATTACATTTCAATGGTCTTCCTCTGGCTCATTTTGTTTGTGTTTTTACCCGAAGCCTGGGTCTCCTCCAAACCAGAGTTTGGGATTTTTGGGGTTTGATTTGTGTTTGTTATGTTTGATTGAACCTGAGTGTGTTTGCAGTTGAACAGTGTCGAGCAGAGCGGTCACACCTCGTCTTCAGCCTCCTTCTCGTCTCTGGAGGAAATTATGGATCGAGCCTATGAGAGATACAACGTGGAGCTACGAAAAGTCCAGGTGCTCTACAGCAAGTCAGGTAAACAAGTTCTCCACACAAACGTTCAGCGTCTCAGCAGCTGTGTGGCGTGAAGTCAGTGTTTCACAGACTCATTTCAAATGAACTCCAGGTGAGGCCTGGAAGTCGGCTCGGCTGCAGGGCTCGTCGGTTCAACACATCCTCCAGCCGATGGACTTCACGGTCCAGCTGGCCAAGTGTATGGTGGAGAAGGATGCCAGGATGCCCAGGTAGGACTCATACCTATGGTCAGGTGTGCGGTCTCTGCTGACTCACCTGTTGACCCACCTGTGCGTGTCATGTTGGTGATTTTCGGTGTGTGTCCTTCAGGTTTAAGGTGTCAGGGGAACTGCCGCTGTTGCATGTCAAAATCTCAGATCAGAAGATCCAGAACGTTCTCGACCTGGTCAACAGCATCCCACTGCCCAACATGGGCTCCCCCCCGTCCACCCCCACAGAGAAGGTATACTTGGTACAGTCCATATCACCCAAATGAAAGTGAAGTCAGTGAGTCTGCAGGGAGAGTTTAGACAGAGAGGAGAGAGCCGGTGAACGTCTGGATGTGACAGGGTGAGTTTGTGGAAAGTTTGGGATGTAATGAAGGAGTTATGAGGGGAACTGAGGGGAGAAGCCTTACATGAGGGAAGAGGGACAGTAAATACTAGTGATGCAGTAAACTTGAGAAAGGATGGACAGAAGGTTGGGGAATTAAAGGCTGATTGTTTTTGGGAGCAGATGATGTTTCAGTTTGTTTAGTGACGTGATGGAATAAGGATGGGACCGCAGCTCAGGACTCGGGTCACCATGTCTGGGCATTTTTCACCTGCTGCAGGTGCTGTCATTGGTGCAGACCAGACGGCGAGCGCTCAGCCTTGACCCCGCCCTGCTGGACACCATGGAAACAGGTGCTGCCTGTTTTCTGATTGGTCTGATTGTCTTTTTAAACTCTGTTGAATCTTAAGAAAAGATTCTTAGTCACAACTGACGAAAAACTAAGAGTTTCAGTTTGTTTTGAGCTGTGAAGTCACAGATGTGAGAGATCAGTGAAGCTTCCTCAGATTGGACAGCCTGTCTGTTAAAAGTTAGAGGTCTCGTTCTTGTTACGATGCTCTAATTTCTCCTCTAGATTCAGATGAAGACACGAGCGAGAGGTCAACAGATGAGGATCACCTGCTCTCGACTCTGGACGAACTCACTGATCTTCACTTCAACTTTGAAGTCAAAGAGGTTTGTTTGTTTCTGGTCTCAGTCAGGTGACTCTGGGACTCAGAGGGGCGGAGCTTGCAGTCTGCCTTTTTGACAGCATAATGTTAAAGTTCATGTGAGACATTAGTGTGTGTGGTGTGTTCAGGTGCAGGTGGAGCTGACCAGGCAGTCGGACCAGGAGAAGACCGTCCTGTTCTTCAGCGTCTGTCAGCTTGGAGCTGAAGGGAAGAGGCGGAGCTTCGACATGAGTGTCACCTCGTACCTGCGGAGAGTCACACTCGACTACTGCGACATACCAGGTAACGTGAGGACGCAGTGCAAATCCATACAGGTGACCTGGCTGATGTCAGCGTGATCATCCCTGATTGGCTAAAACAGTCCAGGTCAAGGTGTCATTTCTCTCAGCTTCAGTTGGCGACTGAGCTCATCCTGTTTGACTAGAAATGGTTTTATTGAATTAAAGACACTGTCGACATCAAGGGTCTTGATCCAGATGAGATCTGAAAGAAGATGAAAGTCTGGCAGGTTGAAATGAGATTACAGAGTCAACAACAGAAATAATTCCAGGGAACGACGAGAAGCCGCAGCCACAGAAAAGACATTCAGTTGGAGAACATTTGTAGAGAAAAACTGCAGCTCAAGTCCCATGAAACCATGAACAACCAAACCGTCTGGGCTTCATCTGTGCCATCACCTGATTCTGATGTTTTAAAATGTGTTTCTAGATGGAAGGAATCGTCCCCTCCACCTGATCAGCTCCTCAGAGCAGCAGGGCTCCGACCTGCTGAAGGTGGAGTTCATCAAGGTGAGTACAAACTCACACCTGCTCTCCAGCAGACTCACCTGGTCTGTTCGGACACTCGAGAGGTCTGAATGCAGGTGTGCTGATGTTTGTGTCTGCTGCTGCTGTGAGAAACAGTTTCAGACTAAGAGATCAGAATGTTTGCGAGGCTGAAGCCTTTCAAAATAAAACACTGCTGTGAGAATAAAGACAGAACAAAGACACTTTACTGAAACACACACAAACACATGTGAACACACATGAACACACACTCATCTCAGATGTGTGTGTCGTCCTGCAGGCCGACCCCGGCGGCCCCGCCTTCCAGACTCTGTTCAACAACACTGAGCAAACGCTGAAGGTGAGTGCAGGAGGTTTCATGGCAACAGACGGTGAGATCCACTGAGGAGCTTCAGGTTCATGTTTGCCTGAAATCGTCCTTCCATGATGATTTCAGGGACATTCAGCGTGTCGCTGTGATTCCTCCCCTCAGCTCTCAGGTGTTCAGCTTTTTACCTGCTGCTGTTTCAGGTGGAGTTCTCCTCTCTAAACTTCCTCCTTCACACTAAAGCTCTGCTGTCAACCATCAACTACCTGAACAGCATCGTGCCGTCGCAGCTCACCGCCGGCCGTGACAGAGACGCCAAAAAGCAGGTGGAGAGGAGTGGTCAGAGCCTGACAGGTGAGTCACGACTGCCTGCTGCCTGTGACTCTTACAGACATGTTGCGAGTACAAATTACAACCAGTCACAATAGTTTGTCCTCCCTGCCACCAACTGCTCAAAAACAACACACTCCGCAAACGCTAACGGGCGGGTGTCAGTCCTGTGATGGTGCAGTCAGGAAGGTAAACATGATGATCAAAGTACGGTGTGCTGCGTGAGCCAGGCTCCGATCGATCAGCTGGCTCATCAATGGATTTAACAGCAGCGATTGGCCGGAATACAGGAAGTGACTCGAGAGCTGGCTGAGAATCACAGGGGGGGTTTTTGGTGGCCAACTGTTGTGCTTTAGTTCTCTTCCTGGGATCCTGAGGTTACGTGAATGACTCATTCATTGTTACTTGAAGTGTGTTTTGTATTGAAGTGTGTGTTCAGACACACTGAGCTGGAAATGCTTGTGTGTTTTGTGTCTCCTGTTTTCTCTGAAACACCTGGTTTTTGTGATTGTTGAGACACTGAACCGATGGATACGAGTCCTCTGAAGGCTCGACGGGTGCACAACCTGTCAGCTCCCAGTCAAACCAGCACAGGAGTGAATGGTTTCCTGTACGCACAGACATCAATGAAACCCATCAGTTTTAATTTTGAGCGAAAAAGAGACAAGAGGAGCTGACAGGTGTTGAATAGAAATGAAGAGTTCGATCTTCTTCTGTGGGCTGCTGGCTGAGCAACAGGAGCAGCAGGACGACCGGCGTCCTCTGAGCCTCGTGGCCGATGTGTGATGTGTCCGTCTCAAGAGTTTCTGCTCTCTCCGCAGTGTCTAAAGGGGCCAAAGATGGCGGCGTGTTCAGCTTCAAGCTGTTTGCCATGTTGGGTTGTTTCCATGTCGAAGTGTGTGATGATCGCCACAGCATCGCTGACATCAGAGTCCAAGGTAGGAAAACTGGTTTGATCCGAACTGAAGTGTTGTGAGCTGACAGAGGTGTCGACACTGTTAGAGAGCTCATTGACTGTGTCATGTGACTGTTGCTGCACCGCAGGAATCGATGCGTCCGTGCTGATGAGGGCGAAGGAGACGGAGGCTTTTTGTCGACTCAGAGACATCGTGGTCACAGATGTCAACCCCAGAACCGTCCACAGGAAGGTCTGGAGCTCAAAACCCTTCAGCTGCTTTTATTCTCGTCTGTTTTCTCTCTTTAGAGGTTTTTATTGCAGCTGAAGAACTCAGAAGAACTCATCATTATTACTTTTCACAGCATGTCGTCCTTGTTGCCACACAGCTAAGAGCTTTAATCATATTGATCACAATGAAAAGATGAAGAATGAGCTGCAGTTATAAATCACTCGCTCTGTCTCTCAGGTCTTGGATTTGATTGATGATAAAAGTTAAACAGTTAATATTCACAGCAGGATGTTCATGCTAGCAGCTGTGGTGAAGATCAGGGTTTGCACGAGCTCCTTGACACGATGCTGTCCCGCCCCCCCTCGTCTTCCTCCCCCTGCAGGCGGTGTCCATCGTGGGTGAGGAGGTGTTCAGCTTCAAACTCTCCTTGTTTCCGGGGGCGACGGAGGGGGAAGGTTACAGCGACACGTCCAAGGTGGACGGGAAGGTCACGATGCGTCTGGGCTGCATCCAGATCATCTACCTGCACAAGTTCCTCATGTCGCTGCTGGTCAGCTGTTACACACACACACACACACACACACACACGTGCAGACACACACATCTTTAACTGATCTGGTCAAACATACACAAACACACACGTGGGCTGTTTGTAATCTGTGGTTTCAGTTTTCAGTTGCATCGGTTTTATTTTTATAATCCGAGTATATTTCTGCAGAGTTTGTGTGTTCTGAGTGTGTCGTGTTTCGTTTCCATCTGATTGTTCGAACGTGGAGTCTTGTAGTAAATTCTGGTGTTAAAATGACACTTTTTACTGATAAACCCACAATGCATCGCTCCAAGTCACAGTCATGTGATG
>JAPZDZ010000001.1:29174467-29194753 GCA_029783805.1 Acanthurus tennentii | reverse complement strand
GTGTGTGTGTGTGTGTGTGTGTGTGTGTGTGTGTGTGTGTGTGTGTGTGTGTGTGTGTGAGTGTGTGTGTGTGTGTGCTAGAGGTCATCTTTTGTGGTTTATTTTAGGACCAGATATCCTTTAACCTCCGGAAGTTTGTCAGATGTTTTCTCCTGTGTGACAGTTGAAGGTTCAAATGGTTCACTGACGTCTTTGTAGTCACACAGTTTTCATCATTTCACTGATTCAGACATTTTTAATGTCCATCTGATTGTGTAAAAAGTTATTAGTGTTTGTAACATTTCTCCTGACTGAGAGGTGGAACACATTCACAGTTCGGTCAGTCTGGTTCCTTCAGTCCAACAAATCCAAACACAGATAAACTTACATGAAAAGAGTTTTAAAACAACACATTTTATGTTTCATCTTAAAACATTATTTGTAATTCATGAGGTTTTGACTTTATGCTCAATTAATAATAATCATAATCATAATAATTATATTTTAAAGCGCTTTTCTCAGTACTCAAAGACGCTTCACAGGTGGTCAGAGTCAAAAATAGGGTTTGTAAAAAAAAAAGTTTGTATGCTTTATTGGAGGAGGTGGGGGGGTCTCTGATGTTTTGGGGGGGCGTTCCAGAGGGTTAGGGGCAGCAGTGGAGAAGGCCCGGTCCCCCCAGGTCTTATGTTGAGTCCTGGTGGGGGGAGACAGAGGATGAGGGGGTTTGGTGATGGAGGAGCTGGGTGAGGTAGGGGGGTGCCAGGTTATGGAGGGACTTAAAGGATTAAATTCAATATAAAGATTTTATATTTATTCCTTCGCTGTTTTAGAGCCCTAAACTTTTATCTGCATCTTTTCAAACACAGTTTGTAGACACGTGCAACATAAAAAATGCATTTTAACTTCACTAATTAAAATGAATTATGTTTCCATCTCAAACAAGTTTAACAAACTGCTGAAAAAAGCTCCAACACTAGTTTTACCTAAAGATGAGAGACAGTTAAACAGGTTGGTTTCAATCAAAGATGAAAACAGAAAAACAGCAGACTGATTCTTTAATTCAGACAAAAACAGACACGAAGGAACTTTTTCTGCCTCAGAAGACAAAAGAGAAACGATCCGCTCAGAATGTGGCAGCTGCCGGTTCCTACAGGAGAACAGTTCTTCCTGCTGTGAAGCTCTCAGCTCTTTTCATTTAAATAAAGTCTGTTATCAGCACTGACGTGTTGCAGGTGTGGCTGCATAGCTGCACGTGTCTGGTTTCTCCTCCGGCGGGGGCGGGGACAGTTCGGCGGGGCGGTGATGAAGAGGAGGAGCAGCTGGGCTCGGTTCAGTCTGTCGCAACGTTTTCTTCTTTTCTTTGTTTCACATGAAAAGTTCTGATGAACAAACTCAGACCGGATCGATCCGGAATAAAAAAACATTGAATTGGATCAAAAAAAGCGGGGCACCAGCAGGACCCGGACCTGGAGCGGGATCCGGAGCGGGACCCGGAGCGGACCAGAGGAGACTGGACTTTGCCTCAAGTGTGATTTCGGGGTGTTTGGATCAGAGTCCGGATCATGGGTCGGGGGGGCAGACGGACTTAGTGGAAACTTTATTTGTTATCTCCATGGAGATGGGTGTTTTTCCCGCCAGTTGAGGAGTGAATCCCTCTCTGACTGAGCATCAATACCTGATATTGATCGTGTATTGATCAGCGGGATGGCCGCGCTCCTTCTGCTGCTTGCGCTCTGGACCTGCGGACACGCCGAGAGCGCGTTCCCGATGCGATCCTCTTACAGCCTGTACGCAGGCGGGCACGCGAACGGAGCTCGCGCCGCCAGCAGACACAGGTAGAATGACACGTGCACATGATGATGATGATGATGATGATGATAAAGGTGGAGAAGAACAAATGTAGCTGATGTCAGGGTTTAAGACAACAGAAGAATTTTGCGTGTGTTTGTGTGCGCGCGCACGTGTGCGAGTTTCAAGGCCTCATAACGTCATATTTGTGAAGCTGGTATTTTATTGTGAAAGAGTGGACAGGAAGTGTCAGAAAAGTTTTAGTTTGAATCTCCGCAGGTTCTTTAGGTTTGACATCATGGAGAGAAAACTGAGACATCAGCTGCTGATGTCAGAGTGATGTCAGAGTGATGTCAGAGTGATGTCAGGACACCTGTGACATCACCTCTCTGCCGTGTTTCCATGGTAACGGGCGCAGCTGCTGCTGTGTGTCTGGTTTGTTTCAGACTCAGTGAACATGTCAGATGATGTAAATCCGTCTTTCATCTCGTCGGAGCTAAAACTCCCGATAAGTTTTCTTTCATCGTCGACACACAAACAGACGTCACACTGACACTCGTGCATCAGAGGTTCCTCCGTGTCCTGAATCTCCGGCACGCCGTCAGAATGAGGCTGCATGGAGCCACATGGTCTTGTTGTCTTCTGCCATCCGACACAGTTCAGCTGATTTCTGGCCTCCCTCTGACGCCTTACAATGTCACAGTAGTGCTCTGCGTTACCGTGAGGCATTAGGGGCAAATTTCAGTGTGCAACCCTGCATATAACTAAGAAAACCCCCAGCATGCTCTCTGCTGCACTCCTGACCTGTCACACCTTCCTTTGTTATGGAGACTGCAGCTTTTTTCACTGTTAAGACTGCTGATTGGCCTCCGGGTCACAGCCTGAGACCGAACTCTCGTCACTGGTGATGCTCCTGGGAAGGCCGACAGACACGAAGCCTGATGTTCACTCTCTGCTGAAGTGTCAAATGATGATCAAGTGAGGTGACTTACTTCATCAGCAAAGTTCAAACCTGCACCTTCATGCACATGACTGTGCAGGAATCTGTTCAAGGGCAACAGAAACTTTCTCTGAAGTTCTTGATTTCACCTTGTAAATGATGACATCATGAATCATGTGACTTGGATGACACTTGTCTCTTCCAGTGAAGAGCTGAAAACATTAGAAGCACCGAGCAAAGAGGAAATTGTAAACCTCTTTACATTTGTAAGAATCCAGAATGTCTGATTCAAACCTGTTTCTCATCATTGAAACTTGACTGCAGCTCTTTTAATGCCGACTGCTTTCTGTTTCTTCTTCTTCTGCATTGGTGTTAGTCAGTGATGGAAGAACTAGCTCCACCTGCTGTTCATTATCCAATGGACTTCTGTTGACTCAATAACTGGACGCAAACTTTGATTTTTTTCAAAGAGTTTGAGCTTTCGTTGGGGTTCCTGCTCACTAACGAGCATGACGTCTTCACGGAGCTGCTGAAGATCAGATGAATCAGTTCCCACAGACACATGTTGACAGCTGCTGGTTTAATCGCTCTCAGTTGTGCTCAGTGTGTCTGTACATATGGTGTGTGTTAAGATAATGTTAGACTTTGGTTAGAGATACATTTTCAATGGTGTGTTGAAGTTGATGTTTTAATTTGGTGAGACTTGTATGGAAGCCTCAGGCGA
This sequence comes from Acanthurus tennentii, assembly GCA_029783805.1. Classification (NCBI taxonomy): domain Eukaryota; kingdom Metazoa; phylum Chordata; class Actinopteri; order Acanthuriformes; family Acanthuridae; genus Acanthurus; species Acanthurus tennentii. Next base: position 29,191,322 of record JAPZDZ010000001.1, on the reverse strand, counting down.
CAAATGAAAAACAGGGGACATTTCCTGAGTCTGATCTAAGGAGAAGCCAAAAAAAATCCCAGACTTAAAAACAAAACATTTCCAAAATGCCCTTTTTTAAATCAATGTATTCATACATATTTACTGAAACCTTTCAGGGCTTTTGGTGCCTTCAGTCAGTGGTATTGATGACCTCAGTTTAGACTGACAGGCTGCAAACATTTGTTACCAAAAAGTCTTTGAGCGACAGAAAACAGACTCTGTGTTTCTGTGTGCAAACTGTTCGAACCAAAATATGAAGACACAACAGAAGTGACCTGGAGAATCAACCATTTAGCATTTAGCCAGAGCAGCTCTCAGACGGTTTGGGCCTTTTCCATACAACGCTGCCTCGGCTTCACTTGGTTCGGTTTGCCACATCATCCACTCACAGAACACAGATTTTTAAAAACCCGTTCTGGTCTCGTCTGCGAGCTGACTGTAACATGCACTTGTTTGAGGGGGAGAAGGAGGGTAAGATCATCGTTCCACTCCTCTCACACCCGCTGACACTCGGACTCTAAAGGAAAACTTACAGAAGATGCCTGTTTTTCTCAGAGCATCATTTTTTTTAAAGCTCTGCAGTCCTCCAGATAGGCAGATCTTTGAACAGACAGGTGACGACAGGTGACAGACAGGTGACAGACAGGTGACAGACAGGTGACAGACAGGTGACAGACAGGTGACGGACAGGTGACGGACAGGTGACGGACAGGTGACAGACAGGTGACGACAGGTGACAGACAGGTGACGGACAGGTGACAGACAGGTGACAGACACACCGGCAGTTGTTATTCTGCTGCAGCTGCTGATTCGCTCTTTCACCTTTTTTCATTTCATTTTTTCAGGATTTTTGTGTGACTTTGTTTTAACTGATTTGATGTTAAACTGACACTTTTATTGCTGCTGATCTTAACTTTTTACAGATGGCCTTTGTTTGTCTTTGGTGTATTTTCTTATAATGAGGGAAGACAAATGGAGATTCATCGCTCATCTTGAATAATGACAATAAAGATTCATTAATTTATTAATTCTTTCATAAATGCAGTGAAGCACAATGCACATAGAAAGTACATTGGTTAAAGATAACTTTGTATTTTCAAACCAGGACAGTATCTTCCCGTGTTTTCTGTGTCTAGTTTACAAAGTGAGCAGCTGCAAAACTTCTTTAAGGTCAATGGTTCGAATCAATTCACAAAAACTGCTTGTGTTTGACCGTGACGGGCTCAGATTGTAACTGAGTGACAACATACTTTAGAAAAGACGTTTTCACTGAACTTCATTTCTGATCAGCTGTTCTGGAAGCAGAAAGAGTGAGTTTTCTGTCTCAGGCGCAGTTAACAGACTTCACGTGTTTCACTTTCTATTTGTGTCATTGTATCTGTATGTGTGTGAGTGTGTGTGTGTGTTTGTGTGTATGTGTGTGCGCGTGCGTGTGTGTGTGTGTGTGTGTGTGTGTGTGTGTGTGTTTGTACTACTTTTACCAGTCGGGCCTCTGTCTTACTTTCCTTCAGCAGCTTTCCTGCAACTCTTCCTCAAACTCTTCCTCCGGAAGCTGCACTTTGGTCCAGTTGGCATTTGGAAATGTTTTTCTCCATCTTTTATCCCAAAGAGTGTCTCAACTCATACTGTAGCTGGCCACTAGGGGGCAATCAAGATGTTTTGGCTTCACTTTCAACAAGCTGTCATGTCGACCATCTGCGAACAGTTAAGAGCAAAACAACAAACATTCATACACACACACACACACACACACACACACACACACCTCTGTTTGGCAGTGAAGCAGCTGTGATGTCAACAGCAGCAAACTGAAACAAACGCCCAAATGATCCCATTTCCTGTAGAGAGAGTGACATCATTGTGTATGTGTGTGTACATGTGTGTGTGTTGTGTGTGTGTGTGTACATGTGTGTGTGTTGTGTGTGTGTGTGTACGTGTGTGTTGTGTGTGTGTTGTGTGTGTGTGTGTTGTGTGTGTGTTGTGTGTGTGTGTGAATCTTAAGGACATAAAACTGCACTTTCATATTTTTTGCAAATGAAAATTAGTCAGATTACACATTTTAATGCCATCAGCAGAAATGTTTGTTTACCTCCGTCATCATTTCCAAACAGAATACTGCTTTCTGATTGGCTGATACTGTACTGGCTTGCTAACATGATTAAAAAAAAAAAAATGAAGAGGATGATGCAGTTATAATTATTGATGTATTAATGATGTACTGAGTTCCAGAAGTGGGTAAAAATGACAGAAGTGATGTCACCATTTTGACGTCACTTCCTGTCCTATTAATTTTGTTTAATCTACTTTAATGTGTCTAAATTTGTTTGACCATTACTGTCAAAAACTTTGCTTAAATCTGAAATAAATCAGAGATGATTACTGTGGAGAGTGTTTGAGAGACTGTCAGTCATGTTTTAAATGAATCAAACTCAAATATCCTGGGTTTGGCCTTTGTGTCTGATGTCACTCATTCCTCTAATATTACATTATATTTGAATTCTCATGGCAGTGGGCAGTTACAACACAGTATTATTTGTACTAAAAGTTGGTCTTTTTAAGGTGGAGTTGTAGTGTGACTGTGCATGTTGGCTCTTTGTAAGCCTCCAGTGTTGTTTGAGATTTTCTTATTAACTTGTGTGAAGATTCAAACATCTTTGTTTCTATTTATTAACCAAAATCTGGTTGAATACTCAGTTCTGATTGGTTGTTTAATTTTCTGGATAATGCACTCTAAGGTGTTCTTAATCAGGAATTAATTGCATCTTTATCATCCATGAGTCAGTGTTAATGGAAGCTGTCAGGCTAATCCTTTCTTGGTGCAAAACATTTCCCTCATATCTTTATTCAGAGTGAAAATTTGACGAACTGACTTTTTTTCCACAGCACCTGAGTAATATTTAGGATATTATTCGTCTCCTGTCCTCATTCTTTCTGATTTCAGAATTGATCAGTCTTTTCTTTGTTACAAGTCTTAGAAAACAAGTTAATAATTATTTTTAACTCTGACAACAAGAAGAACGTACAGTTTATCTAAGAGACTGTTTTATTTAGCCAGAGTGACATGCCTGTTCAAAACGGACCGAAACTCTCAACTAAACTTCTACAAAATTATTTCCAAAAATATGAATTCATGTTACTTCTGCGTCCACATTATTGACATTTCACTTGCTGAATGAAGGCACGCTGAACACGTGGAAAACGATATGCACATTCACTTATTTTTTGAAATGTCAAATTACTGTGTTTATTATTTGATTATAGACTAAAGTAAGCATTTGCAGGAAATCCTAAAAGAGAAGCCCTGCCATTAAAATACATTATTTCATCGTGATGTGACAGTGAATAAGAAAGATTTCAACCAATTGAAAAAAATTGCATTAAAATGAAAGTTTCACTTTGAACAGATATCACGTACATTTAATTACATTTAACATTTAATTATACTGATAGTATCTTTTTAATCATCACTATCAGTAAAAATTTGAATGCAGGACTTTTCTTGTGTGGTATTAATTTGGGCACTCGATCTCGTCTTTTCTCACGTTAATTGGGTTAGGGACTGCCATGTGCAGTCTAAGAGCCGGGCTGTAACAACAGGTGTTTGTGTGAATAAGTGTCTGTTTGTGTTGAACTGCTTTGTGAAGTCCATTAACTTCAAGGTTTGCGTGGCTGCCTGGTGGTCTGCAGGCTGGTCTGGCCTGTTGACTTCTTTGCATGTAAAGACCATAGATTACTCCTGTCTTCCTTGAGTTAGCAGTTAGAGTGACTCGTGCTGCTCATAAACGTCAGCTGGCAGACTTCATGTCTTGGCCTCTGATGAAGCTTGTAAACTCCTGAATAATCATCAGACAGGCTCTTGTGCCGCTGCTGAGCGGAGCTGGGGTTTACTGACCTGGTGATATCATAAGTTACTCATTGGTGTGAAACCTGTGATTCTGGGAAGTTGAGTTCTTTGTAATTCCTTGTAGTTCCTTGTAATTCTTTGTGAGTTCCTGAGGGTCTCATTCAGGACTCAGATTTGGGCCGAACCGCACACTAAAGTTGATTTGCAGGGCTTTTTTTTCTTCTGCTCACATGGTGAGGTTGAGATTATTATTTTATTACTATTTTTCCCAACATTTGTGTCAAATTTCATTCAGAAGAAGCTGCTTTTAAAATTATTCTGTTTAAAAATCTGCTTGTTTTTTCCCTTTTTTATCAAATCAACAACTGATCATTTTGATGGATAACTGCCCCTATGAGACCTGATTTCTTTATCTTAAAATACAAAAGATTTGCCATCGAACTTTGTGTGATTTCTGCCAACAGATGTTTCTTTAGCTTTATAAAAAAGTAATGACACACATACAGTGTTAGATGTCTCTTTCTAAATGCTTCTCAGCCACCTTTAGATATTATTATTATGCATCACATTAATGACCCGTATCATCCTATTAACTTAACGTTTGCTTTTACACAATAACTCTGTTTTGTTTTTTGTTTTTTGGATGTCATTAATAATGATAATTTTATGTGTTAAACTTGAACTTCTAGACCCATCTTCTGGATGTTAGACGTCGGTTTGTCTCTGCAGCAGAAACAGCTAAATTCAAACTCGTTGCTCTGGATTCCAAACAAAAAAATTATCAACAAAATCCAATTTGAACACAAAGAAACACAGTCTGACTCCTGCTGGTCTGACATGGTCGACACAGACTCGCATTCATCATCACCTCAGACTGATGACATCGGCATCATGCGCCAAACATTCGCTGAGATGTTTCACACAATAGTATGCCCACCCCTTCATTTGCATTGCCCCACAAACACACACACACTAACACACACACAGTGTGACATGTTTAATGAGTCGCTTTTAGTTGTCAGATGATTTGCAGAATGTTTAAATAAAAACTAAAAGCTGAAAAGAAATGTGGAAACACAATCTGTCACAAATCTGTCAGACATAAAAAATGTGTTCATACAAAATATTTTTCATTAATTTAAAATCTCCAAGGGGTCTTAAAGCCGTGCAGCTGATCCACAGGAAATCTAATCTGTTTTTTTAACACTGAGATTTCAACAGGTTTATATGAACCAGGTTCAGACAGGGTTCTGAAGTATAATCCACTTTCCTTTTTAAATATCAAAGGGGAGAAAAGGAGAAAACAGTTTCACAATTATTTTTATAACCAAAAATAAAAAAGAGCCCTCTCCTGTCTTTCCAATGTGAAAAATTCACCGAAAATCAATTGAGGCATAAGAGAAAGTTTCTTATGTTTTAAATGTATTTATTCTTTTTTAAGTAAGATGTGATTTGCTTTTTTCTTATTTTGCCTTTTTTTTTTCTTTTTATAAAAGTGGCAGTGACCACTTTTTACCATTGATTAACCATAAACACTATGATCTCCATTAAGGCTTAAACTTTATACACTATTGCTATTTTTCTAACATAAATTGTTGATCTGTTTCATGTCTTTAGTTTATCAGACTGTTCTTGTGTTTATGCTCACAGAATCTAAAGATTGTAGTTATGTGACTGAAACTTGTTTGTGTGTTTGTGTATTTTGAACAGAAACTGGTGTGCATATGTTGTGACAAAGACCATAAGCTGTGTGGTCGAGGACGGAGTGGAAACCTATGTGAAACCTGATTATCATCCTTGCAGCTGGGGGAGTGGACAGTGCAGCAGGGCGGTGGTGTAAGTATTCATATAGTATATAGTCATATCATGGTTGTGTTTGGCCCATGATAATCTTAATTAAATCACACTGACTGCAGTCTTGCCCATTAAGTGTCTATCTCCTTTAGGAGTCGATAGCCATGCAAACATGCTCAAAAAGAGAGAGGGATCTTTGTGCTCGCCACAAAAGTCTCCATCACTAACTGAAGATCAGAGATATCCAAATCTTTTTTTTTTTTTTTAAATTCTCTTGACAAGTTAGCAAAAGCACATCTCTAGCTAAAACTAGCTCCTCAATAACAGCCTGTGGTAACTATCCTGCTTTACAACCAGCAGAGGGCAGTACAACTTTACTGAGGTCAACATCAATGGGCTTTCCCAGACAAGTGAATCCACACTGAAAGCTGTTTTTTTCTTTTTCCTTTTTATTTGCTTTCATTTGTTATGCTTTTATTTCCATCCGGAGGTTTTATTGTGTGAGTTTGGGTGGGAATGTCAAAGAGAAAATAAGGTCGGGTGATGTGCAGTTAGGGTTGACAAAGTCTGTACATGGAAGAGGCTGTGATGAATAATTTGGTGACAAAAAACCAGGACAGCTCTTGGCCAACTTTTAAAATCAGAGTTACAAACTTCTCCATGGTGAAGATATTAAAAAGACAAAATAATCTGATTGACATGAGCGGTGACACTGGTTAATGGTTTTATTACATATGTTTGACTGTTTTTTTTGTGTTTCAAACTTCTTATGCTTAACGTGAATGCAACAGACATCGTAGTAAATGAGGGTCATCTCAATGATTCTTCCAGTTTGAGTAATGGCTTCTATGAATATTCTGTTCAAACAAATCAAAGGCAACTGGACTCAGTAATGTGTCTGTGAAGACGTTTTGCCTCTTATCCGAGGGGCTTCATCAGTGCATGCTCATCAGACTAGGCTAGGCCTTCGATTTATTTGCCCAGAATAACCATGACCTGGACGAATGAGAACATTCACAGATATGCTTCTATGAATGAATGAATATATGAATAGAAGGGTATAGTAGCTTTATTTAAAACCGTGATGTAACTCCACGTCTTATTAGGTGAAGCTTTATTTAAACTTCGCTATGAAAAAAAAAATTGAACATCACTTTTTCTAACTGAATATTTAAGGATGTCATGTTCAGCGTTTCTGCACCTGGTATGATGTGTCATGATGTTAAGTCTGAGTTGGGTTGGTTATGCCATTTATGGGATGTCATTGTTTTCCTCTTGAGATGTTTGAACAAATAACTACTCCACAATCATTACTTAAATCAGAGTAATGTGAACAGGTTTCTGTTAGGAACCTTCTTGCTGTCACTTTACACTGTCATCTGTGTTCAAACAGATTGGTTGTCACCCTCAGCTGACTCTGAATCATTTCTACCAGTAGATGTCAGGATTCATACAGATTTGTGTTTCACTTTAAACCAGTTTCTTTGACCAGATTTTCGTTGCTTCAGTTTAATTCAAATTGTTTCTTACTCCCTCAGTCATCTGTTATCTTCCATGTCTCTACAGCTATCGGACCTATATGAGGCCACGGTACAAAGTGGCCTACAAAATGGTAACGGAGATGGAGTGGAAGTGTTGCCAGGGTTACAGTGGAGAGGATTGCAACGATGGTCCAGTTGGAGGAGCAGGAACCCATATTTCCACCACTAGACCTCAGGCCAGACCGGGACAGGGAGGAGGAGGTAACGGAGGAGGCAGTTATGGATCTGGACAGAGTGGAGGGAACAGTGGTAAGGGGATTTCCATGTACACAGATTTCTTTTACACTTTTGGTACACAAATCTTTAACAATCAATACTTTTAAAAGAAAACTTCTTTGATCTTACATACTGCTGCAACACGAACCTCTTAACCATCCCATGAACAACATGGCCTCCTCTTTCTGTCTGAATGACATGATGTGAGACCTGTAGTGACCTCTGCTGGTGAACAGCATTAACTACTCTCTAGTATTGAGGTTGTGTGTAGGGTGTGTGTCCCTGCCTTTGTGTTCATGCGACAGAAAAAGCCTCTTTAATTAGAACTCTAAAGATGCTGCTCTCTTTACTTTCAGGACGAGCTGAGAATGAGAAGATGAAGCAGATGGAGGAGAAAATCCAAAGTCTGACGAAGAACCTTCAGGACCTTCAGTCCACCTTGAATACTATGAGGGAAAACTTCCAGCAAGAAGCCAACAAACCAAGTTACAGCGGGGGAAGAGGTACATCTTCGGGAGGCAGAAACCCGGCTGATGCAGCTCAACCAGAGATTAAAGAAACGATTCACAGCATTCAGACCAAACTGGACCAGCTGGATAACCGCACACAGGTGAGTCACTGCTATCTACTTGATCTGTGAGTGGTTGAAGGATATAACCCAACACCTGTACATTATTCCAAAAAGCAGTGTCTCTGAAAAGATTCAATCATTCAAATTTCTGCTTGAACATTTTTTTCATTTTTTTCTCTAAATAAACTTGACACCTGACAGAGACAGAGACGCTTTCCTCTCAGAGTTGGGCCTCTATGAACATACCATGTTCAGACTTGTTTTTTGTTTCTAATTTTAAGTCTGTGAAGATGAGCTAAGGAGTCTGTACTCCTGAGAACAAGCAAATGCAGTATTGACTGAGGTGAATACACCTCGATACACCTGTTGATGGTTTACAAAAACCATTTAGTCTTCAGCCTAAAACTCTGTGGACACATCAAAGAAACTAGTTCACTGACTCGGGCTGTTAATCGATGAAAACACCTTTATATTAGTTACCCAGGCTTTCACATTTACAGCTGCTTTTACCCTCTGCTTCTTCCAGAGATTTGGTGAACAATTTCAGTCCTAATGTTATAAATTTCATAGATGCCATTGTTCCCATGAAAATTAAAGTTGTCTCTGGTAAGTAAAAAAAAATAACATCATAGAAAAAAGCCTTAATGATAAAAGCTGAAAAAAGAGAGTATAGAAAGGTTAAATGCGGGTTGCAAAAAAACCCCTCTAGAATCACTACAACATCTGTAGAGAGAGACTTTGCATTTATAACTTAGAATTAAATCGGTGAGGCAGTCCTTTTCTGATATTATGAATAAAAGTAACAGTGATGCCTGCACCTTGTTTAATGTTGCTGATATACTGACAGGCCTCTCAGCATTAGTCGTCCTAAGCTTCTGTCCACCAAGTCATGAAAAGACTGTGCTTCTTTTTTCACAGATAAAGTACCACAGTAACTACAGGCCCAAATTAAACCTACCTTTTATTAGAAACATTACAAAAAAAGGCTCTTTCCTTGTAATTTTATTCTTTTTTGGTATTTTCAATGCTTTTCGGTCTGGATTTCAACCCGACCACAGCACTGTGATTGCACTTATTATAATTCTGAATTACATTTGCCTGGGAAGTGATGCATCAAAAACTTCAGTTTTGGTGTTACTGGGTCTCAGTGCTGCAATTGACATGGTTAACTACTTTGTGTTGATTGGTAATCATGAATCAAAGTAATCAAAAATCCCTTTTGGACTCTCTAGTGCACATGTTTACCCTTACTGTTTGAATGTCATTATGAAAATTAGACAATAATCAGTATTATTCATGTACATAACTTCTGGTCAGCTCCTGTGCTACGCATTTGTGAAATGTTATCAATCAGAGCAGCAGCGGTCTCATTCTGGTTGGAGCTGTAATCACAGGATGGAAATAATCAGAGTACATTGTGTAAATACAGTTGTTAGTTAGATTATTGTGCTCATAGATTACAGTATTAATTAAGCCACCAGTTAGATAACAATTTTTGCCTCCTTTAGAACTAATTGAGAACATTTCCAAGGATGTTATTAAATATAGACAAACAGGACCTCAGTGGTCTATATTTAATACATGCAATAATGGTCTGACATGCTTCATTTCACAGCCTCAGCAAAGAGGGATAAGCAGCTCTAAAGATCATATCTCTCTTTAAAGACAAGGCCAGGATTGAGATATAAAGACATCCCCCACTAGTTTGGTTTCATGCATCTATATATATATGCTAATTCTCTTTCGTCAACCAAGTTTTAGTTAGTACTGTAACACTAAATGTACGGTTAAGGAGGCCAGGCAAGGGCACAGTGTCTCATAGTTTTTGGTAAGATGCAGACACTGAAATAAAGGAGGAAATATAGGAAGTATATATATATATGTATATATATAATATGTATATATTTTTTGAAAGTTGACACAAGATTTAAATTCAGTCTTACAGCAGTAACCAGAATCACCACTTCAATCAATTCTTAACTGAGCAAATAATTGGGTTAGGATTATTATTGTACAAAATGTTTGATGTTAGAGTGTCCTGAATTTTAATGTCTTACTGAAGGGAAGTATTAAGAGAGTTCAGCTTAATTCGGAATGCTTTAACGATGATGACATTGTTTATTGATAAGGTGAAAAGCAATTGAAATTCAGAAAAAAAAGAAGCAGAAACAAATAATATCTTAAAATTGACATTGCTTTAATACTGTGTTTGACCTTGGAAAAAACTGAGTTGATGTATTATCAATTCAGTCAAATTAACTGCAATATCCGGTACGTAATGGGTTTGTCTTTAAATTAAAAGACTTCAGTGTGAAGTTAATGGTCTCTTCAGTCCTCAACGCCAAAATTAAAGCTTTATTCAATTCATCAATATTTAGAACCAGAAAGATTTCTATGTCCTGCAGAACCAAGGATTAGCAGTAAAAATAAGCAGAGATAGAATGGTCACTGGTGTCTTTATGATATTTTATATTCAAAACAGTAGCTAACATGCCTCTTTTCCCACAGGCTCATGATAAGACTCTAGTCAGTATCAATAACCACTTAGTGAATGGAAAAGGGAATGACCTGGATGGGGGACTGTCTGGAGGAGGACTGAGCGAAGGAAGACTTAACTTGCTGAAGGAAGACATCCTGAGGGAGTTAGAGAGGAGGGTGTCACTGTCCTGCTCATCCTGTCAGGTATCAGAATGTCCTTAAATGAACCTGTGAGCCAAAATAAATAAGGTCTACCAACTGTCTCTAGTTGTTTACTCAGAAGTTTGACAGTAGAAATTGTATACCATAACTAAAATCTGTGATATGTAACATTTTCACTTTAATAAATGATAAAATATAACTTGAAATATATGTCAAGGATATAGTCAGACATTTTATTGTCCCAAATTTCTCTAACAATGTTAAAACTTTAGGAAATCTGTAGTTAGATTACCTTGCCTATTAACATTTCGGTGGCTGTTCAGCAATGAAATAAACAAATCCAATGATCCCACACTACATTACAGTGTCATCAAACTATGCCTTCAGCGTTTTCATTGTTTCGATGGGGAGACCTGTGGCTGCAGAAATAAAATACTGTGTTCTTAAAGAAATCATTAACAACAATACACAGCAGTGTAGCTGAAGTAACATGTGGAGCTCAGAAAGATGAAATTTGCTTTGTGTTTCTCAGGACGGTGTGGAGGATCTGCGCAGACAGCAACAGGAGGACAGAGAGAGGATTCGAGCTCTTGAGAAGCAGCTTAATGCTATGGATGTTAGGTATCGGCAGGGCCTTGATGGGTTGCGACGGGAGGTGGTGCGTTCACAAGGGTGCTGTGACACTGTCAGCGATCTCCAAAACCGCATCACTGATGCAGAGCGAAAGATCAGCTTGGCCTCAGAGAACGTTGATGTACTGCAAAATCGCCTGGATAAGGAGTTCAGCAAAGGAGTGGACAGCAGCAACAATGGGGGCTTTAGTGGGGGAGGTTTTGTTGCTGGTGGTGGAATCGAGGGAGGTGGAAGGAATGCCGTGGTGACGGAGGACAGACTTGATGATCAACTGAGAGACCTTGAGCGGCGGATCAATAACACTGTGCAGCGGAACGAGCAGAGCTGCTCATACCTGGAGAATGACCTGAAGGACTCATTCCAAAGAGAAATTAGGGATCTCAGGACAGTGTTCCTGGACCGGTTTGATGACCAGGCCTTCAGGATTGCAGATGTAGAGCTGGATGTAGGGCTTGTAAAGGACAAAGTGAGTGACCATGACAAGGGGCTGTTGAAGCTGGAAAACAACACCTCTTTTCTGAGCCAGAGGCTGGATGAATGCAGCTGTTTAGGATCTGACATAGGAGGAGAAAGGTCACCACCTCCTGGTGACCGGGAGGATGTGAGAGGAACAGGAGGAGGAACTACAGGAGGAGGAGGCGCACAGGGAGGATTACCTGGTAGAGGAGGAGAAAGAGAACATACAACAGAGAAATCATTGGAATGGAGAGTGGTTGCCAACGAGGATAAGATTCGACACTTCAACACTCGCATCAAAGACCTGTCGGTGTCTGGAGACTCTCTATATGACAAAGTGAGATACAGATTCCTAATTCAAAAAATAATTAATCATTTAATGTACTTTGAAGGAAAAACAAATGCAGAAAGGAGAAGTTTCACATTAAAAAAATGTTTTAAAGGGCTTCTTAACAACATGATGCTATATAGAATAACATTTGTTTATATTTTTGAGGTGGCTGTAGCTCAGGAGGTAGAGCAGGTTGTCTACTAATCAAAGGACTGGTAGTCCAAGCCCCAGCTCCACCAGTCTTCATGCCGAAGTATCCTTGGGCCGTTTATCCAGGGCAAATGAAAGGGTTTATTGCAGCACAGTTTATAAAATAAACTGACTTGTTTCAAATACTGCACATAAAAACAAGAGATTGAAAAAGGTTTTCTTTTTTCCTCATCAGCGAGGTTCCAGTCTAAAAACATGCATTTTCATTCTGCAAAGGACAGTATTTAAATCTGAAGATATGACGAGTTTTAGATGTTTCATTTAAGGTAGGGAGCTTTTTTCATCATTGTGAACAGTACATGATGCTTTTAAGCTATCAGATTAAATAAGAATATTGAAGGGATTTTTTTTCGAAACATAAACCCCCTAAACATTTGATCATATGAAATCAGTATATCGGTTGTTCTCAGAAAGCTACTATTGAATATATAATGTGAGCGAACACAAGTAGTACCATTGAGAAATCATCACCATTGACATCATCATGCATGAGACTTAGTTTATATTCTGATCAATTTTTAACCCTTAGTCTTGGTTGAAAATTTTCTATCATAAAATGTTGAACCCTGATAAGCATTTGTAATCCCACACAGAAATAACTGACTTTGATGGGGTTATTTTGATTTAAATTAAACACTGATTTCAAGTTTTTAAAATCAACTCAGATTAAAATGATATGGGAAAATATTTGTTACATTACTGTGTGATTTGATCCTTTTGAATATTAACATGTAAATCATTATCAAGGTTTTGGACCTGAGCCATGATGTCCGTAAGATCAAGGCTCTGACCGGGGACCACGGTGAACATTTCAACCGAATCGTGACAGAGGTGGAGCTGCTGGGGCAGGACTGTGAGTTATGCAGGAAGGTGGAGAATGAGCTTCAGAGACTGAAAAATCATTCCCAGGATGCATTAGGTCGCATTCAGAGCCACATTGACACACTCCAGATCAGACTGGACTCAGGAAAAGGGAGCTGCTTTCAGACCTGTTCACAGCTTGAGGAAGAAGTCCGCCTGCTGCGAGACGAAGTCAGGAGGTGCTCTGGCCAATGTAACACCAGCCCAGATACCCCAACAGGTCAGGTCAACCAATTAAGTGATTCTTCGCTGATCTACCGGCCCCCAGTTATTTCTATACCTGTAAGAACAACCCTCATGTGTAATGAACAAGTGAACAGATTTTTTAAAAAAAGTTTAATTGGATTTCCACCCTTCCCTTAGGACACTGCCCTTAGACTCCCAAAAACTAAGAAACCTCCCCGTGAACAGACAAGCTGCTAAATGTTTAAATGTGTGGTTATAGGTGGTGGTTCTGATAGCTCCGGTGGTACCAGTGGGCGGGGACCCGGGATGGATGCTGAGAAACCTTTAGATGGCCACAGTGTTATTGGAGGCTCCATCAATAACAACCAGCTGAAGACGCTGCAGGGTGAACTGTCTGAGGTCATCCTCACTTTCAGTTCCATCAATGACACTCTTAAGGGGCTTGAACACACAGTGCAGAAACATGGCAGTGTCATCACTGATCTTGGTAAGCCCAGCTCCATCACACCGCCCCTTTTTACTGCAGTTTTCCTCACTAATAAATTTTTTGAACCCTAACAGGAAATACCAAAGATAAGATCATTTCTGAGCTGGACAAAATCCAGCAGGAGGTGACAGAGCACATTGAAGACAGCCGCAACCATCTAGATGGGATGGACCGAGATGTCAGACGGTTTGAGAGCAGGCTGCTGGTGGAGATGGGAGACTGTAAGAGGTCTGGAGATGGGCTGGAGAAGAGGCTGTCAAAGCTGGAGGGAGTCTGTGGACGACTGGACAGTGTCTCTGACTCCATTCTCAAGATCAAGGAGGGTGGGAATTTATAGTGATGGTTCCTTCCGTACTTATGTTTACTGAAAACGCTGTAGAAATTGAAAAGCAGGTTTAGCATTCAGTTTTTTTGTGTGTTGCTCAGATTCTCTGACAGTATCTCAGTAGGAAAATATTTCAAAATTCAACAGGTTACTTAAGAGATCCTATCTTAGAGTTAACTGCTAATTCAGGAGTGAATTTATTCTACAAAAATTTAACGTCTACCCTTCATTATTCACCCAGCAACAGAGTCTGGGGTTCTCTGTTTGGTTGTGTCAAATTAAGAGTGCTTGTCTGTGAGAACATGATCACAAATGTTTTATGTTGTGCGATGTTCTGTGTTTTAATGTCTTTTTTTCTGATGATTTGTATTATGTCCCATGTTCAGGGTTGAACCGACATGTATCAAGTTTGTGGACATGTGTTTCTGGTTTAAATGACTCACTTATCCAAAATGGAGGAATCATGGACTTTATTCAGAAGAGCCAAGAAGACGTCTACAGCAGGATGAAGAACCTGAACTCAAGCATGAACCAGGTCCTCAAAGACCTGCAGAGTTTCTCGAAACACAATACGACTGGTGAGCTGGTCTTTACTCCTCTCTTTTTCCATCCCTTTCCACTGTTTAATTTTGCATAGATGGTTAAACAACTGTGTTTTTTTCATATTTTTCTGTAGTACATTATTTCTCATTTGTTGGAGCTTTTAACTTAATGAATTTATGATTTTTTTAAATAAAGAGTAATAACAAACAAGTATTAACAAAGACACAGAGAATACTGAAAGATTTGTCTGGGGAATTTAGATGTTGGAGAGGTATGACACAGCATCCTTTGTGCTTCTCTGGACCTTGTTGGGAAATTGGAAGGGGTCATGTTTTTATTTTGTTCAAGTTATTAAAGATTTACCATTGAAGCATCTGGATTTGTTGTCCTTTAATTAATAATGTTTATACCATTAAAAAGGTGTGGCCGGACCCCCTGGACCCCCAGGGGAAAGAGGCTTCAATGGGCTGCCAGGTCCCAGAGGGCCTCCTGGACGACAAGGGGAAATTGGAACACGAGGACAGCCTGGTATGACAGACATCTTATATTTCGTCATGTCCTAATATTATTACAGAAGAAAAAGGTTGATGAAGGCAATCCTTTAGGGTAAAGCCCTTTTCAGATAGGATGGTGTGTGTGCACCCCTCTCCATTCATTGTGTAAGTGTTGCACAAAGCAAGAGTGGGCCTTAGCCTCACAGCACAAGGACCCTACCATCACCCTACCATCCTTGCGTACTGTGCAGAAGTTCAACCAGATTCAACTTGGGTGCAGTACTCTAATGACACCTCGGTGCATCCAATAAGACTGAATCTGAAAGGAAGCAGTCATAATGAAACCAGAGCTCCTGGACAAAGCAAAACTCTCCCAAACTCTGTCTTGCCCTAAAGGTTTCATGAACCCACAACCTCCTCCTCTTCTTTGCTTGTGCCATGTGTCACCTCTGCAAGAGAACTAAAGGCAGGGCTTTTCTGTGGCTATAAAAAAGATACATGGTGCATCCATGGAACGTGCAAGCTAATGATGGCAGATGGAAAAATTACTTCCAGTGTCCATTTCCACCAAGATGGACATGATTTGATGTGTGTGCTGCTCTGTGCCTACCCAGTGGTGAGCATGGACACCACATCCTATTTGAAAAGGCATTATCCTTGGTAGTATCCTTAGTTTATTATTTGCACTCTTTTCAATTTTTCAACCACATTTAAAATTCCAACATGTTATATATAGCTGTATGTGTTTGCCTTGCTTGCTCTATATATTGTTATTTTTATTGTTTGTTATGATAACGTTTTGTAATGGTAATTTTAATGTATTCTACCTTGTTTAACAGCTGCCTCTCTTTTCTTACAGGTCCCAAAGGTGAACCAGGTACATTAAATACTACTATTACTAATGCTAAATACTTCTACTAACCCTAACCTTAATAATGATGATAATATTTTTTTTGTTTTTGTTCCTAAGAAAAGGGTTTCATGGTGGCAAACAAAATAACCGATAATGTGTAATTAATGCTTAATGTATTCTTTGTGTAATCTCTCTTGTTGGTGCACATTTACTTTGCAGAGAAATGTTCTTAGTGGTCTCCACAGACCTCACACACATATCTCTCTCTCACACACAGTAGGTATAACATCAGGATGGAGTAGAATAAAGTCACATTGTACTATCTAGTAATTAGTAATATCATGTAACATAGTATGAACAAAATGTCTGAATAGTTGCTTTTTATGACTCAGCATTTGTTGGCAAATGTGATTACATTTAATTGAAACTATGATAACAATATTTGCTGTAAATTTGTTAACACTTAATTTCAATAATAACTAAGCTATATAAAAATCTGAATATTGTCACATTAAATTAAAATAATAATAATCAATAATAATCAATAACAAGGATAAAAAATCAGTCATGATCCATCAACTAAATTCAAACTAAAACTTAATTTATGATGACTGCTCAGTTTAATGAAAAGAGTAGGTACATTATTTACTGCAGAGTCACATGGACATTCTTTAGAGCTTGATTTCAAAGACTCAAAGAATTGTGGCTTTTTTAACAACATAATCGTCTTACTGTTGGGTCACATGGGGCTCCAACTATGTTGGGTTAATAATTGGGGATTGGCTATCTAAAGTAAATAACAGTAAAGTTAGAAATGGGATTTAATTTACATTAAATCTACCTCGGGGC
>JAPZDZ010000001.1:29003574-29017356 GCA_029783805.1 Acanthurus tennentii | reverse complement strand
GCAGCCACGGCGAGGCCACGGGCACCAGGAGGAAGCTGTACAGCGCCGTTCCTGGGAGACATTTCGTGGTGGTCCGTCCTTACACCGCTCAGGCCGAGGGGGAGATCAACCTGTACAAGGGCGACAGGGTCAAAGGTCAGTCTCTGGATCACCTGAGTTGTTTTATTATTCATGTTCCTGGTTGTTTCTTTCTGAAAGATCCACAGTCCCACCGTGACGTCCAGCAGAGCCACTTTCATTCAAGTGTCAGTGAGTTAGAGGAGCGTGAACCTGCAGACCAACCAGTGCTGGTGAAAGTATCAATACTACATATCAGGGAAAATACTACAGGAAAACAATACTCATATTTAATGAGAAATAAAGTACCGCAGGTAGAACTCATCGCAGACTGAACAATTTAGAGTAACTGTATAATTTTTATGCATTACTATGTCTGAATCAGGTGAAGATGAGTCTGATTCAACCAGTCGTTAACTTTAAATACGCTGCTATGAAAACTTTGTTTATAAATCTGCTTCATATCGTTCTTTTAATGAAACTGCAGAAGTAACTTGTAACTAAACTGTCAAACAATCAAAAGAAGTAAAAAGAGAAAAAATTTGCCTCCAAACTGTCGTGTGGAGTTAAAAATCTTCAGTAGCATAAAATCTTACAGGTCAACTAAAGTAAAGTATCATAGAACCGTTCTTCAGAAAAGTATCAGAGTAAATGTACTCAGTTACATTCCACCTCTGATCTTAAAAAAACAGATTTTGGTTCGTTTGGAGGATGAGTGCAGGAATCAGGAAGCAAATAAACGGCGCTGATTAATTTCTGCCTTCGTTTCATAATTGTGTCTGAAAAAGAGACGAGCTGGAAATCAAACGTTTCTGATGAAAACGACTCGACGGGTTTTAAATACAGACGGGAGGAAAAACATCCTGCTCGTCTGCAGCCAGACTCGGCTCCTCTGCAGGTCTGAGGCTTTGATGGAGGGACGCTGGAGGCTTCATGGGCTGATTTAAGGTGGACGTGCTGCCAGAAACAACATTTTTACTGCTGTTTTATTTGTTTTTACTGTGTATTTTTGCATCAAGTTAAAAGAATCAAACAGAAGTTGTTGCACAATCTCCACCTTTCACCAGGTGACCCAGAAAAAAGAGCAGCAAAGTCCAGAATTGGAGGATGTTGTTGTGATTGAATGGCTGAAAAACTGAACCTTCACAGGGGCCAAATGGGTTCAAGGCCCCTGTGAAGCAAAAAAAACAACACTGACATTTTATTTTTAGACTGAAATGACTTTTTTCTTTCAGTTTTCACTCTGTTTTGTTACATTCAGGAAATAAAACACGTTTTAGTTTCAGATATGAACACAGTTTGACTGCAAATCAAATCGAAAAAGACCAAAGAACATTTTGCAAACATCTGCAAACCAAACCGACTCGTTCTGGGTTTGTCAGGAGGAACATTTAGAGCTTCAACATTTGCAGGTTTCAGCTGAAAAAAGTCCTGCAGTTTCACTTTAATGGACGACATTCAGTCATGACCTGTGTATTATTGGACTGCAGCATGTAAACACTTAACAGCTCATCAGGACTGACATTAAAACATCCTTTAAATCATCCTTTGAAGCGTCCTCTCCGTCCTCTCCGTCTCTGTGTCCTGCTGTCCTCATGCTTCAGAACCTGAAAGAAAACTTCGCCTGAACGTCGTTTCTCTCCGTTCAAATGTGACCTTTCAGTGTTTGAAATGATCTCTGGAGACTCTGATTTTTTCCTTCACTGCTCTGAAACTAATGTCATTTTTCTTCCTCTCCACTTCCTCTCCACTCCCCCCCCCCCTTCCCCTGGTCCAGTTCTGAGCATCGGAGAGGGGGGTTTCTGGGAGGGCAGCGCCCGCGGCCAGGTGGGCTGGTTTCCAGCTGACTGCGTGGAGGAGATCCCGGCCAAGGCCGCCGACGAGAGGAGCTGTAAGTGGAATCACTCCGGGTTGTGTGGCAGTTGGAGGTGGGACGCTCACTTATGTAGGACACACACTGTTTGCCATCACCCAGTTTTTGTAGGGGGGGGCACAGAGATCAGCAGCAGATCGGGCTGAAGGCGGCGGTGGCGTGACACGTGGCGTCTCTTTCTGCACAACATGAGCTGCATGTGTCTGCGGCGCACAAAGCTCAGCGCTGCAGCGGCCTGCTAACTCAGCTGTGCTCTGATGTCTTCTGGGTGCAAAGCTAATGAACATATCCCGCCACGCTCCAGCCCCCCCCCCCCATGAACGGCACACTCTGCCTCGTCTGTCTGTCGCCGTGCTGTCAGCGTCTCTCTGAAGCTTTGAGAAAAGGCCCGTCTCCCTTCTTTCTTCCTCTGTCCTCCTCTCCTCGTTGCTCCGCGATCTTTTCATCCTCTGGTATTCTGCTCTCTGACAGTCTTTAATTATTGACATTATCACAAAGCGTTGCAGTGTTGCAGGAGTCAAGTCTGCACACCCACCTGCTCCTCCTGCTCTCAGGACTGATGGAGGCGCTGATGGAGGCAGACGGGGAGCAACTTGTTCCTCTCGCTCCCTCCCTGTTCGCCTTCTTCTGGGTGGCTCTTTTCTGAAGCCTGACCTCAGGCCTTTGGCACGGGGCTCCTCTCTCGCTGTGCCGCGTCCAAACTGCCCCCAGGTCTGCCTTCACAGAAGAGCCTGTCAGAAATGGGAGCACAGTATGGCGGCTCGCAGAGGCCCGTTCAAAAACAGCCTCGGCCAAGGCCACGGGCCATGAATGTGTGTGTGCTGCCATCAGAGGAGCAGCGAACGGTTGTGACTGACTGAAGAAAGAACAGACAAGATTTTAATATCTGACAGGTGATGAAGAGAGAGAGCTTTCATTCATCCACCATCATCATCCAGCTGGTTTTACATCAAGAATTCATCTAAAAACAAAGAGTTTGTTTTTGGAAATATTTTGCTTTTTGGTTGAGTTTGATGAGATCTGATCTTTCTGATCAGAAGTGGATGATCGTCTTAAAAAATATAAATTAAGAATCCAATAAGAAATAACAGAAACATGTTTCAATCCAAAATATTCAAAATTAACAAGGTTAAGTTGAGGCAACTGATCCGGATTTTACATTAAACCTTTTAATCTTATTGACCTTCAAACAAACACACACACACACACACACACACACACACACACACACACACACACCTTCAACACTCAGACACCTTCAGCCTCTAATCTCTCTAATTCAGCAGATGTGATGCAGTTGGATTAAGTCGTGTTTAGAAACGCTTTGTAAGGGTTCAAGTTTTGACCCACGAGAGCACTTAAGGAGTTACATATGGGAAACACACACACACACACACACACACAGCTCAGGGGTTGAGCAGGTGTATCAGTGTCAGGGGGCTCCAGCCTCCCATGCTGGAGGGCGAACGCTGCAGATTTGTGTGAACGTTTTTAGCTAGTAAATGAGCTGAGAATGAAACCTTCATCCTCACTGAGCTCACAGAGGAACCAGAGAACATCAGCAGCAGAACATCAGCAGGAGAACATCAGCAGGAGAACATCAGCAGGAGAACATCAGCAGCAGAACATCAGCAGCAGAACATCAGCAGCAGAACATCAGCAGCAGAACAGAGACAGTGAGAGAGTTTGCTTACTTCATAGTTTTATAAAGATCAACAATTCTTATCATTTTAGAACGTGATGGTTTAAAAACTTTATGTAAATTATGATGGAAGACAGAGGACGGAGGACACAAAGCTCACTGGCAGATTGAGACCACCTGACATTAACTGGCCAATGGGAGCTCAGTGTGGGGACTGG
This sequence comes from Acanthurus tennentii, assembly GCA_029783805.1. Lineage (NCBI taxonomy): Eukaryota > Metazoa > Chordata > Actinopteri > Acanthuriformes > Acanthuridae > Acanthurus > Acanthurus tennentii. The sequence continues at coordinate 29,013,566 of JAPZDZ010000001.1, read as the reverse complement.
ATTCTCCTCGAGCTTTGCGCTCTGAAAACGGACTCATCACATCAGCAGAGTCACGAATATCATCTCTTATTCCACACACTCCTCCTCCCTGTTCAACCCTGGTGCTGTCTGCATTACCCACAATGCAACACTACCACTAACAGCTCATTCCGTGAGTCTGATGCATTATGCTAGTAGCAGCTAATGTAGCCTGTTCACTTAAAGCCACAGAGGCCTGCTGAGCTCAAACTTCACACCTCTGGATTTTTCTCATTTCAGACTTTCAGTCTTTTTAACCAACCAGACAAAAATCATCTGATTCACCTGCAGACAGTTAAAGCTTCACACATTTGTTAACACTGCAGTTGTAACTCCATGAAACCTGGAAACAAACGTGACCATCACTCTCTCACATCTGGCTCGAAGGGCTCAGCAGCTGGATCAGCAGCTCATGAATGTGTCATGTCGGTGAGCAGTGTTTGGGGGATGTTTGTTGAATCCCACCATGCAGCCTGTTTCCTCTGCATCACCAGGCATCAGCTGCTCTCAGAGCTGCTAATTATTTTAGTAATTAGTGAAGCTGCTGATCTGATGGGATGAAACGGAGCCAATAGTGAAGTTTTTAACAGGCTTCAATGAAACAACTCTTCTAAAAGGCCGTCGATGAAAGTCTTGTGATAAAAGTCTTATATTTTTAAATAAATAAACAACATAATTATGTTTTAAAAAGCCTCAAGCTGATCTGTATTTTAAAAAGTCTAACAGGGATTTTTATGTTTTGTGTTCAGTTAAAACGAAGCACTCTGCCTGTTGGAGACCAGTTTGAACCAGTGAGTCTGAAAATACAGAAATATGATCAAAATAAATGAACCCAGCTGATTAATCAGAAGTGCCTGAACAGCAGCAAATCAAATAATCTGAGCGAAACTCGACCAAACATCCCTCACAGCTGATGTGATGCAGCTGCAGGTGGTGATGCTGCTTCAGATGAAGCTGCTGACGTCCCGTTTGGTGAATCCACGTTCGTCTGTTCCTCCGTCTCGTTCTCACTTCCCCCCCTCATGTCGTAAGGCGAGATACGAGCGAGACGGCGAGGAGGGAAAAATAAAGACCTGGAAGGAGCCCAGAGAGGCCCAGATGCCTGACAGAACACACACACACACACACACACACACACACACACACACACACACACGGACATGATTACACATGCTTGCAGTATAAACAGCTGAGAGGACAGAGACACAAATACAGACGCAGTGTGACGAACGTTTCTATCAGAAAGTACATTCATAAATATACACACTTATCTTTCCATCCCTTGTGAGGACCCTCATAGACATACAGCATTTCTCAGCCCCTTAAACTAACCATAAACTAACCATAAACTAACCATAAACGCCCCGACCTCTGACCGTCGCCCTAACCCTGACCTCACATGAACATAAACATGATTTCAACCTGAAACTTAAAACCAAATCCGAACATTCAAACAGTCGTCTGAAGTTCACAGGACCGACTCAAATGTCCCCACAATTATGGTTTAAAGCTTAAATTGGATTGAACAAAGATAGTAATGAAAGTACACACATACAGAAGAGCACACACACACACACACACACACACACACACACGCACACACACACACACACAGCACGCATGCACCATCTCTATTGATCTGTGACCATAGAAACCAGCTGGTCGCAGTCAGACAGCAGTTGCTATGGAGTGTGACTATGTGGTGAATATCCTGCTATCTGTCTGTCTCTCTGTCTGTCTCTCTGTCTGTCTCTCTCTCTTTCTTACACATATTAACTCCCCTCCTCCCCCGTTCCGCCTTCTTTTCTGTAAAAAAAAAAAAAAACACACAACACAAAGCTGTAACCCGTTTTTTTTTCATCTGTCGGTCAATCATCTCCTTCCCTCCTCCAATCCGACGCCGCGGAAAAAAAAAAATGTTCCTGCAAAGATGACAAGATCTAAGCCGGATCAGAGGAGATGGAGTTTCTGTGAAAGTGTGACAGCTGGTGTGAGAGAGTGTGTGAAGGAAGCAAAGAGAGGGGGAGGACGGGGGGGAGGAGGGGAGGAGACGCTGCTGAACAGGACAAATAGATGACAGGAGGAATCTTTACTCTGCAGGTCATCAGTGTGTGTGTGTGTTTGTGATCCACACAGTTTCAGTTCATGAAACTCCAGAGTTAAATGTTGCTGAAGTGAAACTGCAGATTAAAAGGAGACACTTAAAGGAAAAACTGAGGCCAACATGTTTTCAGTGGCTCAAAGATCTTCTTCACCTTCAAGATAAACAACATTTGGCAAAAGATGTCGTGAAATTCAAGAGGATTTCTTCAGTTTCTGCTCTTTACATGTTCACAATTAAAACACACACAGTTTGCAGTTGAGGTGAAATATCAGGCCTCTGTTTTCTCCATTTATTAGCCAATATTGCCACCCTCTGGATCTTTGTTTAATAACCCTGATTGACACCATCAAAGTATCTGTATATAATTATGTCATTCGCTGCAGATTTCAGATAAACAGAAGCCAGTGTCGCTTGTATTTTAACAGCTGCACTAAAAAAAAACGCCGGTCACTGGAAGTGGTCACTGTTCGGATAAGAAATAAGAGATAAGACTGCTGTTGATTAAATCTGAGGAAATGTAAGTGATGCAGCAGCTCAGGAGTCAGAGGAGGAGGGCAACAAAGTGAATGAAACGAAAGATAAAACTGATACAAGATATAAGAAGGAAATAAATGGTAATGAGACTGTTTACTCAGTTTAAACCACTCACAGATACAAATATAAACAAGATGGATGATGACATTCATAAATTAAATTACACAAAGATGCAGAAACAAGCAGAAATCTCACAAACGTTAAAGTAAGACTGCAGTTAGCTGCTAACTGTCTTTTTACAGGAAGGAAGTCAAACAAAACCTGAACAGAAGGAGAGTGGATTTATCAGATTTACACTTTCAGGAGTTCAGAAACAGATTTCAGGTGGATGCTGATGTTGCTGAGTCTCTGGAATCAGGAAGTTGTTTGCTAACTTGTTGCTGTAACGGCTTCTTAAAGTAATAACACGTGAGATTTCATTTAAAGCCTGTTTTCCTTTCAAGTGGCCAAGAAAACTCTGAAAGACAAGATATGTTTTTACATCTCACTGACTTCTTCTGGCTGTAAATTATGATTTTTTCTGCTCAGGAGCAAAAGTCAAAGCAGTGTGATGCTGACAAACCTCTCATCTCTGACAGAAGCTTGTCATATTTTTATTTATATGCTGAACTGTGAGAAAAACAGGTGGAACTTCTCCTTTAGAGACAAATCTCCCTAAAAAAACACTGACATGACTCAAGTTCAAAGGTCGTGCCGTGTTATTGGATTGAGTCCTGAAGCTCAGACAGAAACGTCTCAGGTGTGGCAGGTTCTCTGACACGTCACCTGTCCACAGACTCTGTGTGCTTCCTGTCGCTGATCACTGACGGGATGTGAGTATTGATCACTGATGGGATGTGAGTATTGATCCGGCTGTGCTGTGTTCCTGCAGACTCCCGGGCGGATCGAGCCGACAGACGGAAGCTCTTCAGACATTACACTGTGGGCTCCTACGACAGCTTCGATGCCTCCAGGTACGACCTCACACACACACACACACACGCTGAACACACACATCCACACAGTGTTTGTGCTGAGGAATTACAGTCAGACAACAGTCTTTAAAGATTTGAGTGATGGAGGATTTTCTTTCAGTTTTAAGAAGCTGTTTGTAAAGTTTTTTCAGTCTCTCCAGTGCAGTGAAGTCTGTGTGCAGACACTAAATCTACATCCACTGTTTGTCTTTATATTTAGCTGTTTGGTTCACAATGCAAACGTTTCCTCTGTTCCTGAGAGTGAAAAAAGCTGTAACAAGAGGAGAGGCTTTAGGCTGCGGCTCTGTCCGTCCAGCTGAGGGAAAAGTTCTGTCTAACGGCACCTGACATTAAATCCCAAGCTCTCCAGCGTCTTCAGCCCCTCCTGAGTTATTCCCCTCCACTCCTCTCTTCTGTCACATCTACTTCAAAACGAGCTTCGTTAGGAATGAGGATACATGCATACTGCTCTGTGTGTGTGTGTGTGTGTGAGTGTGTGTGTTGAGATGCACAGCGGTTATGTTCTCCATCGGGAACAAATCCCATTTAGAAAAATCAGTCTCCCAGGTGAGCTGAGTGTCCTTGCAGGAGCATGAATATGAATCATCTCTGGCTTGTGTTTGATCACACCGGGTCGTCATCAGGCATGCAGCCGTGTGCAGAGCCGAGCCGAGCCGAGCCGAGCCTGTGCAGAGTTTAACCCTTACATGGACACTGTGCACGCTGACGGTGCCGTCCTCCTCCTGTCCTGGATGCAGGAAGTGATGGAGCAGCGGAAGCGCTGGCAGATTTGCATAAACTTTTTTAAAATCGTACAGAAAACAAAAGCAGTCTGAGCACAAACTCACATTCTCACTAAATATCTTCATCTTCAATATTCTTTTGGATAATCAGCTCATGTGGTCTTTAAATCTGGAAGAAGTGGATCACAAGTTTGATGCCTTTGGTTCGCTTGTTTCGTTTGACCGAAAGAATTTAACTTTAATGATGTCAAACAAAGAAAAAGCAGCAACTGATCGCATTTAAAAGGAACAAACTTTAGAGGAATCTTTGTCCTCCTCTGACGTCGCTGGACTCCGAACAGACGGATGCAGAATCAGAGACCATGTCTTTTATCTGCCAAACATCCTTCTTTCTTGTCAAAATCTGGCTCCCATTTTACCCACAATGCACCACGGCTGGCAGCGGTTCAGATCAGAGCTGGAACTTTTGCACTTTGATGACAATCAGACACCAAAAGTGTGTGGCTGGTTTGGAAAAGGATCATGGGTAATGTTCAGACCTGTCGTGTATGTTGGTGAAATCAGATGCTGGCTGCTGCTTTTGGCTCCGTGATGAAATCATTTGTGCAGGAACAAGAGAAGCTAACGCGCTCTGATTTCTAATCCAACCAAACTGCAGCCACTCGTGAACAAAACAGCCTGTTTTTGTAAGTTTGAAATCACCACATCGCCTCCTGAACGGGACAGGATGTCCGGCCCCGGCAGTGACAACGTGAATGACAGTGTGACATTTCCCTCGTTCCTCTGCTGGGTTTCCTCTGGCAGGAACGATCTGGAACGTGTGTTTTTCCCAGTTTAATGTCCAATATGGGTCAAGGTGAACCATCCCTGCCACCTCTCACACGGCGCAGCGGCGGAGGCAAGTTGGCCGAAAGTGAATCGTGGCAAAGATGAGAGACCCATGTGACTTCAGAGATCCAGGGGAAATCTCAGCTGGAAATGAATCCTGAGCCTGAATATAGACTGATAGAGACAAACTCTGAGCTTCCTGATGAGCAAACTGTGTCACAACGCCTGTTTTTCTTTGCTTCAGATGTGAAACTGTAACCGTGTGCGTTTCTGCAGAGGAGCTGACTTTTCCAAAGCCCCCACATCGAGTCCTTCTTCGCTCTTTAAAGATTCATAATTGTTTTTTAACTGGCAGAGGGCGGCGTTGAATGTTGCATGAGGCAGGAACTCCCCGGTCTGCGTGTTTATGGGCAGGAGGAAGGTGGCAAACAGCAGAGAGATCAACTGAACTGTGAGTGGAACAGAAACACTGTCCACAGTCCCCAAAGACGAACAGAGGAAGTGAACATTATGTGGAACAGAAGCTCCTCTGCAGCCAGGTGAACAGTTCACGTCCAGAATGTGAAAAATGTCCAAAAAATTCAATAATTCAGAAGGATGAGACGACAAAGTTAACAGTGTCCGCAGAATTTAGGAGACGAACCCATGAGAGACGGAACAGATCGTGATGTTTTTGCTGACTGTTTCACGCCGTGCGTCCTGATGATGGCGTCAGACCGAAGACTTGACCTGACAATTAAAAGTTTTGCACGGCGTTAGAGTGAGAGGCTCCTCTCTCTTCCATCCCTCTTCAGATCTGCCTCGTGGGCAGACCAAGTCTCCTTGCTGACTGAAGCTGCTGTCGAGCGAGATGGGGGGGGGGGCCCAGATGTGGATTTTTTTGCACATGATGCATCAGCTCTCTCCTGAAACGCTGATGAAGCTGGTGCCCAAGGAGTCGTGGCAGAGTCACACGGCACAGATGAATGAATGCATGCAGAGGGCCGAGCCGGTGACGGAGCCGGTGACGGAGCCGGTGACTGACGGCGCTCTGCCACATTCACAGCAGAAACCCTCATCCACGGTCCGCTGACGGAGAAAGGTGCATCATTTTCTCCACCATCTGTCAGTCACGCAGCATAACAGCTCGATGACTGTCTGAACACCCTTGAGCCAGACCTCTAAACTCCCATCAGAAGTTTCTCGTGTGCAGCAGGAGGCTGCTTTGACTCAGCCGATGCGGACTGTCGGCACAGGTCGGCCATTTGCCATTTTCTGAGTTAGTATTTGTAAAATATCCCTCTGAGTTTGTTCGACAGGCTGGAAACAGCAGCTCACCCTTCACCCGGTCACTAACAGTGTGAGCATTAAAAACTAGCAGCTGTCACCTTTTCTTTTGTGGGGATTCAGCCTTTTTACCTGCAGGGTTCGTCCCCTCTGATGCAGTTCAGTCGGTGCTGCATCCTGAGCCCCTGCAGCTGAATGCTAACGGCAGAGGTGGGATCAGGGCTGGGGAGATGAGTCCGGCTGTGCAGGACCAGCAGGAGATGCACGACTGACAAACAAGCGTCCAGTGTGTTGCATGCAGAAGCTCTCCTCTCGACTATAAATACACTGCGGCCTCCCACGACGGAGCCCAGATTGAGGCAGCGTTCTCCCTGAGGGAAGCTTGCACTTCATCCCGTACAGCCTGTTGAGCAGCATGTCCCACATCCTGCATGCTCCACTTTGTTTTGGCGAAGCAGCCTCGCACTGTCGTCCCGCTCTCATCACTTGTTGAACAAGATAACACCTTCGATAAACCGTCAGGCCCGTTTTCTCCGGGCTGCAGCGCGCTGACCTATGGGAGCAGCCACCGTGTCAGATCGGGGGTGATGGAGGTGTGATTACCTGTGGCCACCCACGACGGGCCAGAGGGTGTGTGTGTGTGTGTGTGTGTGTGTGTGTGTGAGGGAATGCTGGGAAATAACCTTCAGTGTGTCAGCAGCCCTCAGCCTCCTTCCTCTCTAGACAGATTGCGTTGCTAAGGGAACTGTTGCTAGGATGGCAGTCGCACCTCTCTCTCCGTCTTTATTCTCTGCTCTCTCTGCTGTTTTCTCTCTCTCATCCCACGTGTCTATTGAGTGTAATCCTTGCACCTAACATGAGCCGAACGCTGCACCCTCACACCAAACACCTCAGGCTGGAGGAGCAAACTCGGCCTTTCGGTCACACGGCTCCCGAGCCGGTTCTCCGCCTGGCTCGGCTTCACATCCCAGATGACTCCGACTCGTCTCACAACACCAGGCCCGATCACTGCAGGAAATGAAAGATGGAACGTACCATTTTATGCATATTCCACAAACCGAAGCCCGGCGAGGGGAAAGAAATGGTTCTGTTTAGCATACTGTTATTGTGAGCCAAGAGGAAGATGTGCTTCTCATTTTGGACGAATGCCTCTCTTGTAGTGGGGAAGCTGCAGCTTCGTATGGAGGATTTCTCTCATACATTATACATACAGTGTAGGTTAGCTTAGATGCCATATGCATTGTGTTAATTAATGCTAATGAACCTAAAATAAAGATATTAAGATAATATATTCCTTTATTAGTCCCACAGTGGGGAAATTTGCCAACTCAAATTGCAGAGTGGCTGCAAAACCGCCTCTTCTGGAGCATCAACCTGTGAAATGACTGATTTTAAGTTATTTGCTCTCAGAGACGAGACTTGAACTCCTATCTGATAGTCAACAGACAGCTGCTGCTGCTGCAACCCAGATCTCCAGGGTCCCTGAAGGCCACATTCATTCTGTGTCAGCTGGATTTTGGTAACTGGATTACCAACATGTTTGCACTTTATGTTCCCGAATAAGTTTGACCACCGTGTCAGCAGTATGAAGCTCTGTTTTGCAGCGATGATGTGGACACAGCTGGAAGATTATTAAAGTTTTTATTTTCTGATCAAAGTGTTAAAAAGGTTTAGTTCAGAGAAAAGAGGGAAACAGAAACAGACGGAGGAGCCGCAGCACTCAAACATCAACGGGATTAATCAATCGATTAACTGATCGGTCACTAAGTTAGGCAGACATCGGACCACATGACACCCGTCACACTTTTACACCGCTGAACACACACCTCCCTCACACACACACACTCACCACTCACACATGCTCACGCTCGCGCCCTCCCTACCAGCCAGTCGGTTCTGTGATTGCACATTGCAGAGCACCGCGCGCACCTAAGCATCCATCCTCTAAGACTGCTGCTCCCTCCCTCGCGCTCGCTCGCTCGCTCTTCCTCCACCCCCCCTAACTTCAGCCGTCCTCCCCGCCTCATCATGTGCCATTAGCCGCTATCACCACCAGCCTGATGTCGCTTCTCCTCGACGGCGCAGCACTCCCACACCGCCGGCCGGAGCCTCCGCAGCAGCGGCGGGGGTGACCACGCTGCCGACCCCGCGTCTCCGCGCCGGAGAGGCGGCAGGCTGCAGCTGCGGCGGCGGCGGCGGCGGCAGCAGGGGAGTAGTAGGGAGGGGGGAGGCGCGTCTCTTTCGTCGTCGTCCCCCTCTTTTCTTTTTTCTTTTGCTTTCTTTTTTTTGGGGGGAGGTCGTCTCTCTTCTGGAGATGCTGTCGCCGGGCTGCCGGGGCCGCTGTCATACCGTTTGATAGAGAGAGAGGCCGGCGAGAGGAGGAGGAGGAGGAGGAGGAGGCGGAGGAGGAGGGGGGCGGCGGCGGCAGTGGTGGTGGTGGTGGGGTGGGGTCGGGGTTGCCCTGCCCTGCCCTGGCCGGACTAGCTCTCCTCCAGCAGCATGAACCTCCACTCGGGCAGGGCGTCCGTGGCCATGCTGCGGATGATGGGCTGTGCTAACGGGCGCTCTGCTCGGCATCTCCTCCACAGTGACTGCGTGGTGGACGAGAAGACGGTGGTGCTCCAGAAGAAGGAGAATGAGGGCTTCGGCTTCGTCCTGCGAGGGGCCAAAGGTAGGAACATCATGACTTTTTGAGCTTTTCTGTGGACTGCTTGTCTCTTTCTGTTCGTCCCCTAAGATCTGCATCAGTCTCTTCCAGCACAAACTGCACCGAAACCGCCAGGATTCAACATGTTTACATACTTGAAAAATGATCTTTGGTGCAGTTTTTTTGCGGTTTTTGTGCAGTTTTGCTCACAGATGAGACTGAGGGGTTTATGTGTGTGAGAATGCATGAAGTGATGCTGTAGCTCTCCTCCACCCTCCAACAAAACCCTGCGAAACATGCAAATAAGTTCTGCAATTACATTTATTTTTGAACTTTATTGTGACCTCCAGTGCAGAAGTGACTGACAGGCAGCATGTTCGGATGCAGCTGGTGGCAAAACCACCCAAACCTGCCCGCGTTGAACACGTTTGTGAAAGATTTTTCCACATTTCAGGGCTGAAATGCACATCTGTAATATGACATCACTAGAAAATAAAGACAAAGCATGAAGAAATGTCTTTTTAGAAGGAAAACAAACGTGCTTTCGGTGTGTGTTTTGCATCCGTCTGCACACATCCACCTCTTTCCTCCACATCAGGAGTTGTTGTGATCTGAGCGGCTGATCCAGGCGGTTTTATATTTCACCAGGCCGTGAGATTGGCTCTAAAAATAGCCAGTTTGAGCTGCTGCGTCGGTTTCTATGACGATTCTCGCCATGTCATAATCCACGTTGCATTCCACAACTGTGCGGTGCTGTTCGATTGGTCTACGCCATGGTTACTGTCGAGAGGTAAATTTAGTATCTACATTCATTCGCCCGTTTTTAAGACACATACAGAGAGGGGGGGGGGGCAGAGACGGAGAGAAAAGAGAGATTTGGCTCGAAAAACAAGAGGAAT
>JAPZDZ010000001.1:28920747-28942475 GCA_029783805.1 Acanthurus tennentii | reverse complement strand
GCAGCAAAGCCATTCGAGAAGAAGTAGGAGTTCGGAGAAGTTTTACTGGAGTCAGTGGCAGCATGACCGAGCATCTCTCACACACACACACACACACACACACACACGTTCCTTCCTCTGCTTACCGTCCATCGGGCTCCTCTTTGGCTGCGTCGAGGGAGATGCGGCGCTGCTACTCGTCACTCGGAAGTTGGCAGGCAGAGTGTCCGACGCGCCAAACGTCATCCCCCTCATGTCTTTGGGCCGGAACTTCTTCCTCCATGAGGGAGCTCGGCGGAAGTTCTTATCGTCATCCTGGAGGAGAGGTGGTGGAGAAAGAGGAGGGTGGGAGGATTGAGAGAGGAGTGTAAAGGAGACGAATTAAGATGCACATGTAATCTATTACTCAGTCCGTGTGTGTGTGTGTGTGTGTGTGTGTGTGTGTGCATCACCTCTTCCATCCTCCTGTCCGTGCCCATGGCCAGCAGACTGTTGTATTCACGCTCCAGAGTTGCTCTTGCCTGGAAAAGGAAGACATGAGGAAGAAAAGCACCGACTTAGGAACTGAAAGGGACCATTAACTCTCAATTAATAACACAGAAGAACTTGTTTTTATGGGATAACACAGAAACCTGCAGCAGCCACATCAGCCAACTGTTCATCACACAGTTTTACTTCTACGGTGACACTAATCTGACAACACTCACACCTTTTATCACTTCTGAGCTGACGTCACATCATCTTCCTGAGATTCTGATCAGCTGTTCTGATTTAACTGTAATTGGCTTTTGGTCCGGATAAAATCACCTGTTTCTGTCTTCACCTTTCACATCTGAACCTCCGGTTAAACCTCACATGTTAAAACCTGCAGACCAGTGGTGTGTGTACCTGTGTGTTCTGTGTGGGGATCTGCAGCAGGAGGGCGAGGGCGTTGTGGTCGAAGGTTTCGTCCAGAGCGAGCAGCGCTCCGTGGACTCCGCTCTCATAAAGGTTACTACTGTACTCTTTGAGTCCGATGGACTGAACCCAGCTGATCACACGCTCGTTGCTCCACACCAACACTTCTGAAACATCAGAACCGACACAGAGACACAGCTTTGAGTGTAACTCACAGCAGAAGTATAACATTGTGTCGTTAGTGTCATTTAAAGAATTAAAGTTAATCAGCTGTGCAGGTTTGTGTGACTGAAATCTGCTCACAAACCAGCAGAGTGTTTGTTACCTTGAAGCTCCGCCTGAGACTCTTCCCTTCTTCTCTCCAGCTCCTTCCTGTCGTAGTTGAGCCTCCTCAGACACATCACACCACACTGAAAACTGTTCCTGTCGCACACACACACAAAGACAAACACTCAGTGGATCCTCATTAGTTTAATGTACATCCTCTCTCAGTGCAGTGCAACAATGACTCCATTTTGTGTCCGACAGAACAAATGTGCAGACAATAACACAGAGGTAAAATGACGTAGTTGTTGCTGTAGTTGTTGAGTTTTACCTGTGGAAGCTGTCCACCATCTTCAGCTGACCCCGGAGGTCCTTCTTGGTGAGGTGGTCAAGCATGCGGGCGTCCACCAGGGACTCCATGAAGTAGGATCTGTACTGCGGCAACCCAAGACTGGGCAGCCACTCGTTACCGATCCACTCGTGGTTCATGTCTCCATACGCCAAAGTCTACAGTCAGAGGAGAGACGGCTTAACGACGGTATGTGAGAGTGTGTGAAAACAATGTGAGTTTTAATTTAGAAGAAACTAATCAATACTTCAGAATTAAGAAAATGACAAATATATTTTTCTTTTGTAAGAGTTATTTTTGGTAAAGGAGCTTGAAACAGATAACAGATCTGATCGCTCTCTCATGAGTCTGTAGTGTTGATTAACTTCTTGTTTATTGACATTTGAAATTAATTATCCTGTTTCTGCTTTTTGCAGTTTACATTCATCTTTTTTTAAACACAGGAAACCTCAAGTGACAAAATCTGTGATTGCAAAACACCGCAGGTTTCCTTCTGCAGCCTCTTCCCTTCAGTTTGACAACCACAAGAGGAAACCACAAGGTTTCTTCTCTGAAGTCGAGCAGCAGTGGTGTGATGATGTGAACGCCAGAATACATCACATGCACTTCGTCTTAACTACTAACAAATACAACCACAGGAGTATTTTTGGTTTAGTGAGAATCTTCCACGATTCTCTGCTGCACACATGAACCAAACTTCAGGGGTAAAACTACAAAATTTGAATAAACGACTACAAACATGCTCCTTGTGAATGCGACCTCAGTGAGAAATAATTTAGAAACTGGAAAAATCTCAGACTATTTTATGAGAAGCTGGAGCTCCACGAGGAAATAAAAAGTACTGACTGAAAGATGTTAAGTCAAAAAGAAACTAGAAGGTGATTGAAGGAGTTTTTTTTGGAGGGGGGGGTGCAAACCTGGGCCCAGCTGCCCTCGTCATCCTCCTGGTGTTAGCATGGTTAGAGTGAGCATGGTGAGAAGAACAGAAAGGCGAGGGGTTAGTGAGGCGGCAGTGCTGGTTAGAGCAGCTTCATGTGGAGAGCATCATTCCAAAAAAAACAACAACAAGCCAGACAGATTAATGGAACAAAAACAGATGCAAAACAATAAAACTGAAGGAACGGGCAATATGGATGAAATACTACATGTGTTATCACTGTTATGTGTTAACCAGACCTGCTTATTTGCTGTGTTTCTGCTGCCCACTGCAGCTGCAAGTGCACAAATTTTATTTCTTCACTTTTGTTTTCCCCTACAGATGGTTTTATTTTAAAAATACTGATACAGTTGATTGATTGCACACAGTTTTATGATTCTGATAGCGCTGAATGTCTGACAACAGACGAGTTTACATGTTCTTGCTGTGTGAATGTATCATCATATTGCCCAAACCTCACACACTGTGCAACTACAACTAAAACTCTGAGGGTTAAAGGTGACAGGTGAACAGAGTCCTTCAAGAAACTTTCTCTTGTTCTTCTGGCATTTCTGACGCCGTGTTCTGGCTGAGACAAACACAGTTTGTTAAAACTAAAAAAAAGGAGCAGAAGGTGTTTCTCTAAGCAAATGTTCATCACTAACGCACACAAACACACACAGAGCTAACTAATGTCAAAGCAGACACACACACACAGCATGCAAGGTCAAAAGGAAACAAAGTAAAACTACTAAAACCTAAAAGTAAAACACAAACTAGCAGAAAGAATAAGGCCTTGTTTCAAGTTGCCCAGTGTGACTCCATGCAGTCAGATTAACAATCAATAAAATTAATTTATGCATGTTAACAGAAAAGTTTGTTGTCCTGAAGGCAAATTGGAACGAGCCTCAACAGGCACCACAGAAGCGAGACGTCACCAGTAATCAGCCAATCAGTGCAGACTAACCGTGGGAGGCGTGGCCGCCAAACTTTCCATTTCTTCATGTGTGACCCAAACGTTTCCTGTGGTCTGATCATTTGACACCCCCCCCCAATCACAAGTGAGACAAGAGTGCAAAGAGGGAAGAGTGATGGACAGAAGGAGGGCAGGATGGAGAGAAGATCGAGAACAGTTTGATCCTTTAGCTTTTATCATTGTTAGCAAAAGAACTGAGCTAAAACCGACACTAGCTTGATCCCGTCATTAGTACACGTTTAGTATAAAAGTAGTTAAAATGTTAATGTGATAAAAGTTTCATGCTGAATCAGTTGACAGGAATTTAAAGGAATCATCAAGACTTAAGACATCCCACATATTATTCCTGTGAAGCTGGAAAAAAGCTGCTGTACATGTGTGAGTGCGTCCTGTTCAGTTTGTGTGTTCGTCTCATCAAACAAATACCGTTCTGGAGGTGGGCGGGGCCGAAGGGCTGGTGAGGGACATGATTTCCTGGATGGCCAGGCGGAGTTTCAGACGATGTAACGGGTTGCTGATTCCAATCTCCCTTTGGATCTCTGTGTCTGATAGAGCCGACATAATAGCTCCGCTCTTCACGTTGGCACGGCATGCGGCCACGTACCAGGCTGGCATGCCCACCCACAGCTGGCCAGGAGGGGGCAGATGATAGACATTGTCATGACCGAACCTGGAAAACTGCTAACATGGTTTTCAGATCAGCTGTCTGTGTGTGTGTGTGTGTGTGTGTGTGTGTCGTACCTCCAGCCAAACCACAACAGTTGGTCCGTCCCACTGGGCGAACGGCAGGCCCTGCCTGCGAGCCTCCTCCAGCAACTCATGCCTGAGACACAAAAGGACTATTAAAGAAAATGCACAACAAAAAAGTTCACTTGACCCAAAATTCAAGCGTAAACGGCCACACAGTCAAATCCACAGAGCCCATCATAAACTCCCAATATGCAATCAATCAAATTCCCCTTTAGAACACACACGAAACCAAACCAAAGGACATCAACTGACATGCATACTTTAAACAGAGAGCAGGAGTTTGAGAGAAAACAGAGAAACTGAAACCCAGGACGACAGACACATGCTCATCTGGAAAACCTTTAACGAGTAGCATCGTTTGGACAAATTAACAAACCACTGGCTCAGAAAGACCAGAAGAGTTTGTCAAAACCTGCTCAGTATTCTTTGAACCTGAACTTTCCAGGTTTAACCAGATGTGTGTTTTGTTAAGCCTCTGGAGGACGACTGGAAGTCACAGCCAGGGCTTCAAGAGTCAGGAACTTCATTAGTCAGTAAAGTTTTCTCCCAGAACCAGTGCTTCAGGAGTCCACTTAGAAAATTACTTACATATTAATGCATTCCTCTATAACTGAAGGGGTCACGGCATGCACAGAGGGGAGTATTTAAAGCAGGAGAACCTTTGCAAATGCTTTCTGAGTTCTGGACATCCATCTCATGCACATTCTCTCTTTGTTATGAAGAAAAAATGCCATTTAGCCGTGAATCTCTGGAGGTTTCAGGAGAAGTTTGGAGGCAGCTTTTGACTCAGGGTCTCTCTAAGTTCTTTTGATTCACTGGCATGGCAGCAAGTCTTTACTGATGCTATGAAATGAAGACAGTGGTTGTATTTGACCACTAGATGGGGCTCGGTGCCACAGATCACTGATGATCTGTTTGGCAGATATGCCCAAAAGATTAACTACCAAATAAGATTTATAACATTTACAACAACACAGTGACAGAGCTGAAGTGTATCAGCTTATAATTTAAAAACTAATGGACAAGAAACTGACCAAATGCCTTTTATTTGTTTAAATATTCCCATTTCCTATCTTTACTGTACTTATAGTGCATAACTTCATGCTCCAATAGGAAAACTGCGAGAGGAAAATGTGTCACTCACTAAAAATCAGCACACACACATTCCTGTTAGTTAAGCTCTGTGGAAAGCAGGGTAAAGAGCAGCACGGAAAAGCCATCAGACATTTGGAGGGACAGTTGTCTGGGGTCCTCGGAGTTATTGGTGAGGTCAAACTGAAGCCAAGTGAGGGAAGAAGATAAGACAAAGCAAAAGCAATATGAACCAACTTACCCTGTCTTTGGACTACACATGGAATGAGAAGGGGATGACAAAAAAGAAGAGGGAGGTTGGCAAAAAAAATAAATAAAGAGAAAGAATGAACTGATGCTAATTTAAGGGCTCAGTGGAAGCAAAACAACATTCATGGTGTTTGCAACAAGTCTGCACCAAACCAAGATCTTCGGACAGAAAACATAAAAGAGCTGTGAGAGATGACTGCAATGGAAATGACTGAACTGGTGTGATATGGATGGAAACTGAGTGGACTGGGGGGGCGTGGGTCAGATGGCTGGGGGGGGGGGGTGTGAGCGTGTGAGTAGCCGTGAACTGCAGCAGGATCACCAAACCCACAATAACACCTATGGTCTTTTATGTTATGAACACTGTAAACCAAATTCTGTCAAATAATATCATCTTGTCCTCTTCATATTTTTTTCTGTGTTTACATAAACTGTGAAGGCAGCAAAGTGTGAGAAACTGTTAGAAGACACTCACTTCTTCTGCAGCTTCCTGTTCTTCTCTGCAGGGCCTCCCAGAGTGCCCATTCCTAAGCCATCTTTAGGAGAGCCCTCTGCCTCAGGAGTGCCGGCTATGAACATAAACAAAGACCTTGTTCAGAGATCTGACAGGAACACAGCGATGCTGGTAGCGTGGAATCGCATTACATTTACATAAACACAAACGCTGTGCCTCGTGGCCGACCTTGGCTGGGAGAGTCCTTTCCGGGAATGCTGGGTCGGCCCTTCTCCTTTTTGCCAAAGAGGCGTCCGATGGAAGACTTGATACTCTTCTTCTTGGCTGCTTTGTTGAGGGAGTCCTGGCTGCTGTTACTGCTGCTGGGGTTACTTCCCTGGCCATCCTGCAGGCCGGCGAGGCTGCAGGGCACAAAGGTGTGTGGGCAGATGGTCAGGGGGGGAATCAACAATGTCATGACGTCCTCAGTGGACAGGCACAGGTCTTACCCTCTAATATCTCTGATGTCCTCGTGACTGGCAGCATGTCCTGCCTCCCTGTTCAGGCGCATGGAGCGTGGAGTGGTGGGGGGGGACGTCTCACATCGGATAGTGGCCTTGTCATCCTGAGCGGACTGCAAAACAGGTGGAGGGACGTTACTGAGGTTTTACACTGTACAGAGCATGACCCAAAACACTGAGAGGTACTAATGTTTTTCTGCAGAAGCTTAACATGCAGCTGTACTGTTGTTTTCATGACAGTTAACACGACAGAAACACTGATCCAAAACTAGCAGAAGTAATTCTGCAGAATATCTGCGAACAAAAAACAAAACTTCATAGCAAAGTAAAAGTAGTACTGATAACTATATTTTTGTGGCACAAATTAAGGTGTGAAGAATCATGACTGATAAGGACAAAACATTTTCAGCTTACATGTCAAAGTGTAAATAACAAGGCCTGTTGAATTTCTGGCAAAATCGCAAACATAAATATAAAACAACATCGCATTAGTGCTTATTAATTAGCAAAATTTTTGCAAATGTTAGGTTTTGGTACAGAGTTGATTTTTGCTTCTTATCTTGTAAAAACTCTTAAACAAAGTTCATGAACTTCTTTGTAGCTCGTTTAAGAACCTGGTTCCAAAGCACCGAGTCGTACTGCTGGAATCGCTTTAGCTTGTTGGGTAAAACAACTTGAAAACAACAACGTTTTGCAGCGTCGATCATTCACTTTGACCTTTAACCTCATGATACCAGTTCACTTTTTTCTGACTTCACCACTACTGTTTTCCACTTAATTCTTTCTCTAAAACTTTGACCAACACTCGTGTGTGTATGAAAGGGAGTTTGAGAGTGTATGCAGAAGGACACCAGGTGGTGCACGGTGGGATGGAATAAAGAACTGAAGTTTAACAGCGACTACATTTACATGCACACAAATATTTCAGTTATATACTCAGTACTCCTCTAACTTCGATACAGCTCATGAAACCAGCATATTCCATTTCCATAAGACCTTATTAGACCCACAGGAGAGGATAAAGACAGCAGGGAAAACAAACAAACAAACACTGAAGTAACCTGGTCGCTACGCCGTCAGTTACCTCACACACCTCTGAGCTCAGGATGCAGAGTAAGCATCCGGGAAAAATCTTATTATTATGTGCATGTAAATACAGCTTAGATTGTGTTTGTTGGGTGATGTTTGGGAGATGTTTGGGGGGAAAGTGAGGATAACAGGCAGCCGAAAGAGTCCGGTGAAGCAGCTTTCTAGTTTACCTTCCTGCGGTGCTTGCGCAAGTCACTAGGCTGAAGCATGGCAAAAAAAGGAGAGAGGAGAAAAGCAGTTAGTGAGACGCAGAACAGACCGGCAGTGGAACCAAGCCATGCATAAACACACAAGAGCAAGAAATCAGAACAGAAAATACATTTACACATGTAAACTCTCACACACACACACACACACATATAAAAAACAGTGAAGACTAAGAGAGAGTGTCAGTTTAATTAGGGAAGATGAAGTCCTGCACCCGAGCAGGAGACACTGCAAAACAACCACGCAGAAGGTGGAGTCGGGACGGCAGGATGGGTGCAGCCTGGCTCATGGAAACAGATAAAGGAAGTCAGAGGGCGAAGTGCAGACTTTTCAGTAGCATCAATTTTCAGTGCAATCAAAGCCGTGATGAAATCTGTTTGAACTGCTGACCGAATAGAAAGCCGAGCGGCTGACAGACGATCATACAGCTGAGAGCACAAGTGACAGCGTTGTGAGTGAGGCGGCTTGAAAGTTAACGGGGTGATTTTGGTTGATTTTTTGGATCATAAATTCAGTGTGACACCTACATTCATGCACCAGAGCCGTTCTAGTCATATTTTCCACTGTGCATCTGAAAGTGGGAGGATTTTTCCCTGCTGCATTCCTCACAGGCCTGGCATTAGTAGAGCAAATAAACCACGGGCACGCTACGTTTCTACTGGAGTTTCTCTCGCCCCCAGGAGGAAAATACCTAATCACTCATTTCCTTTCCTCAACTGACACATGAGGCCGGGGCAAGAAGGAGATTAGTGAGCTATAAAAGGGAAACAGGAAGAGGAGATTGAGTGGGTGAGCAGCAAATTAATTTAATCACTCAAAATGTTCCTTGTCTTCTAGTGTCTTCTTATTCAGGAATTTAATGATGCTCCGACTAGTTTAATGGATGTTTCAAAGATAAATACGATAAGTTCAACATAAGACAGACGGAAATGGATGGATCTGAACCCACGTAGGAACGGTTTGAAACTGAGTTTCATCTTAAAACTACAAGATCAAATAAATCTAAATAGCTTAAATTTCTAAAATATTTAATTCCATCAAAGCCAACACTTACACTCTGAAGGAAAGAAACGTTGTTTAAATAATATTTGGCTGTGCAGTGACATGTAGAAACAGAAGAGAGCCTGTTATCACTTTCAGATAAACAGGCTCACCTGTTTACAATGCTCTGTAAGTTGGATTAAATGCTGTAAATACAGCGTAACGTGGTGTCTGTGCAGCACCCCATCAGAGACAACATTACCAAACATGGCATAACAAAGCTGCAGCAGCCTGTTACACCGGCCCAAGACAAACCCGTATGAATCACAAAGACAGGAAGTCCAGCGTGCAGACTGGAGCATCAGAGCAGGAGGAGCTCTCAGGTGCAGAAAGGGTGTGTGCTCTTCGCTTTGTGAACCAAATGCTTTTGTTCTGCTGGTATTAGCCATAAAAGGGCATTCTGGTCACAAGGTGTGCCCTTTGAACTTGTTGTTCAGAAATTCCACGTCTCTGGAATATTGTTATAAAACCAGGATCGTTCTGATCATCACGAACAGTCACATGTTCTTTAGTTCTTTGGGTGTTACTCCACTTTCACACAGACCTCAAATGAATGTGCGATTCCAAGAAGAACCTTCTCTCTTTTGAACAACCACGAGCCAGGTGTGTGAGAAATATGCCTTTGACTCTGTTTCATAATGTCGTCTGTGATCTGCAGCCACCTTATTATCTTCTGTAACACATTTTAAGGCTAAAGGAGAGAAAAATGTGACCAGTCCTTGAGGCAACAATCTAATTCTTCCTGTTTATACTATAATATTACCTAATCTACTTTAGTTACCAGTTTCATGATCAAGTGTTCTGCACGACAAATTTGAATCACTGCTATTGTCGAAGCAAAGTGATGCCTTGAGCACGGAGTGGGAAAAGGCTTAATTTGTCCTTAAAATGTCAACAGGAACAAAGTGAAGAGAAAGCGGCAGGCTGCACCCACCTGTGGGGGACAGACAGGGGGCAGTGGAGAGGTCTACAGGTACCTGCAGGTATGGTGCATAACTATAGGCTTGAGGTGGGGGGCTGAAGCCAGTTGCACCATAGGGCAGGTATGTTACAGTCTGCTGGGAGAGGGAGCTCTGGATGACGTAGGGGTTATAGCAGTATTGCTATGGGGCAGGGGGGGCAGTTACATATACACATGGTTACATACTCTCATGCATACACACAAATATTAGTGCACTATTCACACTGACGAGAGGGGGCAGCATTTCTACACAAAATCAGCACCGAAGGGCAAATAAGCAAAAAATATGTATGAAAAAACATGAAGTCATACATCTAAACTACAAGAGGAAAATAAACAAAACATCAACATAAATGTAAATACCAAGGAAACAATCATTCTGACTTTTTAAGAGTTATGTAAGAACAGAAACTAATAATAAAATGTCAAAATAAGAGTTAAATGTGCCGTTCAGTGAGCTTGTATGCGGCTGGGAAACATTTGAAAGTGTTACCAAGGTCATGACACCCATTCGGTCCAGCTCTCGGTTGGGGCTGCGTGGAATGCGTCTGGGGGTGGAGTGGCCAGAGCCCGGGGGTGAGCCTCCCAACGAGGAGCCTGCACACAGTGACGGAGGGATGGAGCTCATGGAGCGGAAACGACCTCCCAGGCTGTCGCCGCTGCCAACCCTGCACTCAATCTCCTCGGCCCGAATGGCTGTGCTCTCCTTCTCCTCCTGGATCATTCTGCAGAGCAAGAGAGAGGAGAAAGACGGGTAATTTTTAATTTACACACTTAAGTCGTTGCCATTTTAGATGACAAAGACACAAGGCTAGTTTCTGGTTTGTATGTCTGTTAGTTTTTTAACTGCTGTTACCTAATTTCATTGTTGATAGCGTCCAACTGCTCCTGCAGCATTAAGGCGAGGGTCTGTGCATCAGCCTGGCCACCAGGGGACAGCAGGTCCACCGAGCTGAAAATGGTCTCTCGGTCCTCCTCCAGGTCTGAGGCGTCCATGTCGCTCTCAAAGGCCTGGGCCACATTTGCCAACACATTGGCCTGCTGCATGCGCTCCCATTCCTGCTCATTCAAAGTCTGCACCTGGATGAATGCATACAGGTGCAAAACAGGAAACATAGCAAACGAAATCAAATAAAGACACCGAGATGGATAAAGTGAATTAGACAAATGTTGAAGACAGAAAAAGGATACTGCAGGGAGAAAAGGATTAAAAAGAAAAATAGGCAGGATGGATTTAAAAGAATGAGGCAATACAGAAGAGAGAAAGGCAGCAGGACACTAAAGCATTTGTCACTGATGCATCACACAGACACAAGTTACCATCACTGTTACACACTGACTTACATGTCGCTGAAGTCCAGAGTGCAAGCAAACAGAAAGAAACAGAGACGAAGAAAATCATCACAGAGAACATAAAGACTGAAACAGGTAGAGGAAGGAAAAAGGCCAACAATAAAAATAACACGATAAGAGGAAACAACACAACTGTTTATTGTGTTACAACTTTTTTAAAGCAAAAATGTTTTTTAAATTAAGGATTTCTCACTTAAAGCAGTAAAAGAAGAGTCTTTATGTTTTTGACTGGTGCTTGGAGAAAAGAATCAGTGTGAGGATGTCGCTTTCTCGCTCTGGGATGTTATGATGTACATTTTTCACAGTTTTTAATTTTTGTGGAGCTCACCTTAGATGGTTCATCCCTGAGTGCTGCCATCCGTCCTTTCTGAGGCCTTCTGAGCACGAGAGCGCCGCCATAATGATCTGAGTTACTGTCCATCATTGAGGAAGCCGATACTGGATACCTGAAGTCTGGAGTGCTGCCCAGCTGAGACCGTCTGAAAAACAAAGGGGGAAAAAAACAGTCAGAGAGACTCTGGGAGGTCAAAGGTCGTGCTGAGAACTCCGACAGTGGCCTGACTTACCCGTGCAGTAAGGAGTTGCTCCTGCTCCGACCCTGCTCGTTCTCTGCCCTCATGGTCTCGATCTGGATCAGAAGCTGCTCCTAAAGAACAATTAACACACACAGTGATCATTTTGTGAAGATACACAGCCTGTACAACTCAAACCACCACTGCTAGAGTATCTAAAATAAAAGAAAAAGTATTATTAAGGTGCCCTGAGTCCCACCAAAAACACAAACACAGGATCTCACCTTCTCATGGTGGGACTCCTCAATCAGCTTCTTGGTGTGATCCAGTTCTCTTATCAGGGCATTCTGAGAGGAGACATGAAGACGGTGACACACAAGCAAAACACACAGCGATTCTGTCCTCACTTCATCTGTCTCTTTGTCAGTCTCACTGATCTTTCAGCTGTAAATCATCGCTGTATGTTTCACCTTATCCTCCAGAGCAGACATCCTCTCCTTGAGGTGAAGCTGGAGTCTCTCATTGGACTCTGACAGGAGCTTGTCCACCGTCTCAGACAGACGCTTGTTGTGCTCCTCATTCATCTTCTCTCGCTGTCGTGCCTACAAACAAACACAGCAACAAATTTGAAAAGTGCAAGTCTATCTAAGTTTTAGTGGAGTGGTTGCAAATTTTCCCTTGTTCTTACCCTGAGAAGTTCCTGGTTCTTCTCCTCAAGCTGAGCCTCCAGCTGCCTCAGTCTCTCTTCCACATTGCCATGACGTTCCTCAGCCTGAAAGTGGGGGACAATAAAAAAACCTTCATATTTATGTTTATACCCTTCCAAGTGAATCAGTATGTTTCATCCACTCAGAGCTAACGAGAGCATCTCTCACGCTAGACTTTTATCTCCCCCTTAAGTGCTTTGTAATCCATCCTGGAGAAGGACCTTGCTGAAAAACACCCAACTGTTCGAGGTTGTGGGTGTAAAGCAAAGTCCTTCAAAAGGATGGAGCCACCGACATCAACAGCCCAGGAAGCAAGCATCTACGTATGCAACTTACAGCCGGACATTAAAAATCATGCACTAGCTGCATCAGAGGAGGACAGTGTGACCTACAGAGAGACCTACAGAGAGACAGCAGCCATTACTTCCCATTATGCACTGCTACTAAACAAGCATCACGGCTCTATCAGGGACTACACACATTTCTCTGTGAATAATAGTTACTGGTTCATGAAACTGCATTTAAATCATTAGTTCATCTGCAGTACGACATGTTGAAAACTATGAAAAGTGTTTAACAGCAGATATTATCAGTCTATTGGCTCTTGACAACATAAGAGCCAACAGGCTGTTGCAGAGCTTGTTCCATGTCTCAGTAGCTCTAAAGGGCAGGGCCTCCTTTGAGCAAATCAGCTGCCCTTTCCTGTTTGTGTTAGACACCAAACATTAGGCTTTTCTGCGTGAAAAAGAAAGAGGTACCAGCGTGAAGTTCTGATCAACACAGCTAACAAGCAGATGAAGCACAAACACACACAGGCGCAGAGGGGAGGCCATGTCAGGGCCGAGTCTCAGGCTCGACGAGACCTCACAGCATTCTGATGTTTAACCTGATACTGGACTTAACCAGGCACTCGTCATGTACAAGGATAAACTATAAATGAGGACATGTTGGTGACAATATTTTATAGAATTCATGTATTTATATTTTTCTTCAGCAGTTCTGAAAACTTACAAGGCACCTGGTTAAGTTTAGTAACAGATAACTAACTGAGTGTTTCAGTGTGCAGAGGACAAGTTTGGCTCGGTGAGTGAAGCCAATCTACCTTCTTCTGAGTCTTAGTGCCTTTAGTGCCACACAGAACACACTAAGGGTTTGACAGGGGGGTTATAATGGCAGCATGAAGACCACAGAGAAACAGAGCGTGACGGAAAGACATGAAAAAGAGGAGAAAGCAGGGTATACTTTTCATGTGAACTTTAGCACAATTAAACACAGAGACTGGAGGAAGAAAACGGACTGATGCTGCAGATTCAGCGACAAAACGTGACTGTCTTCACTTATTGACCGTAAAATATAGAGACCGCTGACATTTTAAAATCTAGACTTGAAGACAGAACAGGCAGACAAACAGAGGACAAAGAGTTAAAGGAGAAATAACACAAGAAGAGATGTTACATCACACAGAAGATGGACTGATGATTACATAATTGTGCTACAAGCTCTTCAAGGTATGGGGGGGTGCAGAGGGGTAAATGATTATTGTCATTGTCTGGGAACTGCAGGGAGGATTTAAGGAGGTGTTCTTTAATGTGCATGCATGTCAAGTGTTTTATGTGTATTAAGTTTAATACACATAATAAATTAAAATACAGATGAGAATTAGAATGAATGATATCTTTAACGCACTGCGAGCCAGGTCCAATACTAATAAGGTGCTAAACAGCCTGTGTAGGTTCAGCAGCAGCGTGTGTTGTTTGAGACAAAGACTCAAACTATAAATGGACAAAAACATGAGCCAAATTTCTAAAAATAGGTCCCTGTGGATATTTGGAGTAACGTAAACAATGGCTTCCTCAGAAGCTTCCGCGGGCGGCTCCTGGTCGTCGTGATGTGAAAGAGCTAACAGTGCTCTTTACATTAAGTGGGCTGGTACCTGCTGTGTTGGAAGTAATGTAATTATTTTAACATTCATATTAACTTTTTGTTTTACTAATGCAACAAACAGATACACTAAAAGAAGACCCAATCGTGGCCTCTGATTTTCAACTTAAAAGTATTAATTATTTCATTACAATTTATATAAAGCATTGTGGCAGAGTTTTAATGG
The DNA here is from genome assembly GCA_029783805.1 of Acanthurus tennentii. Lineage (NCBI taxonomy): Eukaryota > Metazoa > Chordata > Actinopteri > Acanthuriformes > Acanthuridae > Acanthurus > Acanthurus tennentii. The sequence goes on along the minus strand of JAPZDZ010000001.1, from coordinate 28,928,072 downwards.
CGGGTTTAGAGGAACACGAGGCGGTGGACAGGTGCTGGTACCTTTGTGAGAGCAGCTACCCTCTGAGCAAGCTCGGCTTCAACCTCAGGCAGGGTCTCTGCCTTGCGGATGGTCTGCTGCAGCTTCTGCTCAGCCAGCTCCAGCTTTTCTTGGAGCTGCCGGTTTCTGTCCTCAGTCTACAACAAACAAACCAAAAGCAAACAGTCATTAGCAGGCACATCCAAGACTCCTCTGTGCCACAGCGTGGCCTCAAAGTTTGCTTTCATTTCCACAAGGTGAAGAGAGAGGCAAAAAGTAAGACTGTTGGTCAGAGAAAGAGAGAGAGGAGACAAAGGGAGACGGGGAGAGGGGATGGCTCAGGGTGGGCTGAGCAGGAAGTGAGGAAGAGAGCATTCATAACGGCACAAAGACAGACAAAACCCATAAGAAAAAAGAGGACAGAGACATCTCCATCTCAGTGAGTCCATGTGGAGAAACGAGCCAGTGTCTTCCAGGCTTCCCATTCAGAGCCTGCTGCGCCGATCAGTGTGTGAATACAGCAGGAATTCATTAGCAGGGATTTAAAAACTGCAAAAAAGAACGGCAGGCGATTCCTGCTGGCAGGCAACACTGAGACTCAAACACCAAAAAACAACACATCTTATGTACTCGAATCAGACTATAACGAGCGGATATGCGTGGCTGTTCGAGCTGTGATGCAGTATTTCATCTTGTACAATGGAGGAAGTTAATGATTAAAACGTGACTCCATCATTCAGTTAACTTTAACTCCTCACTGGTGATCAAACTCATAATGATTTTTAAACCTTTCATCAAAGTGAATGGGCCTACTTGTCTGAAGAGGGAATCCTTGTTGGCCACTTCATTCTCCAGCTTGTCGTTCAGGTCGTGGACGGAGGTAGCCTCCCGCTGAGCTGCCAGGTAGCGCTTCTCCAGGGTCGTGATCCTCTCCTCCATGTCTTCCTTCTGAGCCATCGACTGTAAATACATAACAGAACATCTGTTCTAGTGTCCTCAGCCTATGTTGTCCTGATCATATCCTGACTTTTGCATCTTCGAACATGAAGACTACTTGTTTAAATGATCTTAACATAAAAAAATGAAACTGAATAAAAATATAAGCTAGGGAAACAGCTGACAGAATTTCACCCAAATGAAAAGGCCTCGGTCATGAAACTACTGGTTCTCCGTACCTCTCTCAGGTCCCTCTGTAGTCGCGTGTTCATGTCTTCGGACTTGATGAGGTCTTTTCGGGCCGTGTCCAGGTCCTCCTCCAGCTCATTGATGCGTGAAACCATAGCAGCCATGCGCTCCTTCATCTGGCCCAGATCAGCTGTTTGACGGTCCACCACTTCCTGGAGCTCGCCGACCTTCCCGAACACCGGCCCTGACTCCTCCTCTTGACTCAGCGAGCCATCCGATGACCGCTGCGGGTGAATTTACATAGTTGTTTAGGAAGAAACACAGAGAATATAATTCACTTTAATTTAAAAAAAGGTTCAAATCATCTTGTGAAAGATGAGGCAACAAGCAAGGAAACGTCAGTATGAGGGAAAGATAACCATGAGAACATTAAGCAAACTAACTTCAACCACATTTAAGCAGTTCAGACACCAAAAAGATGAACTAAACACTTCTGGCAGGAACTAGTCAGATGCTGTATCAATAAATTTATCTGAATTAACCCTTTAACCCCTTAGCATAATATAGGCCGTCTGGAAATTTTTTTTTTATTTTAGCTGTAAAAGTGTCATAAAATATGCTAGGAGTAATTGCTTTCCTTCCTTTTCTTCCGAACAACTTCAGCTCTCAATGTCTGATAGTTTTTTATGCATCACTGTGTGTTTTGGCTAAGTAATATCAGTTTAAAGTTAAAAGAAACAAAAAACGGAGGTGGATTTTTCTGTTTTTTTGTCTAAAAGAAAGTGCAAATGAGCATAACCAAAATATAACACAGCATAAATTTGAATTATGAACTAAACTACATATGTACAAAAAATATTTTCATCCCTGGGCTTTCAGTTTCTCTTTTATTGTCTCTTTTATTTACACATTTCCAGGCGTTTTTGGCCCTTGTGATACTGGAGGACACAGTCAGAAGCGATCCCTATGGCCTACCGTAGTGAGCAATATATCAACGCAAAGCTTATCTTCTCTAGTTTCGGGAACCGTTCGAATTATCTCTCTAGCACAAACGGTTGAAGAGTTACGGTAACGTGAACTGCGCATGGCGACCCTAATGTATTCGTCTGTGTTCGGACAGCGATTGCTCCCGAAGGCAATGTCCTACCGTAATACAACATAGATGAGGGGAAAGCTCATGTTGTCTACTTTCAAGAACCGTTTGACATTTCTCTCTAGTGCAAATGGTCGCGGAGCTACGGTCATTTGAACATCGCAAGCGCAGCTGCATCGGCGGGTTAAGGCTTAATAATACGATTTACATTATTTTCATCATCACAAGCAAGGTTTAATGATGCCAAATGCTTTTATTATAGGCTGAGACACATTTTAGAGCAAGCTGTCAGCAGAAACCTGGACTCTTCTCAGCCCGTCTATCCATCTCTTTTACTATTTCAGTCTTGTCCATGCATGTATAACATAGCATAGCAAAGCTAATCGCTGCATGCCAGGACAGAAATGTTTCATTTTTTCCCCTCAATAAACAGAAGTTAAAGGAGGAAGAAAGATCAATCTAAATAATGCACGCATTATTCTTCTACAGAGTTTTGGGTTATTTTTATGTGTATAAATAATAATAATCCTTACATCAATTTGTAATTGTGTTTACATTAGATTTAAGGTTTGCTAAATAATTTCTGCAGATGTTTATGAGTAGACATACTAAGATCTCACTTCAACACCCCGAGAGCTCTCACATTACAACATATTTAATTTACCAATAAATTATACTGTACATATAAGAAATTAAACTGATTAGGTCAGAATTGTTTTATTTACTAAACAGATGCTACATAAACATTTACGCATTCATCACACACTCACTTGGCTTTCATATACATGCAGTTTCACACACAGCAATTACACAGGCTGCTGAGTAACCTCACCTTGCCATTAGTGCTTGGTGTGTTTTCAGAGTTGTGGTTGACCTCACTCGTTCCGTCTGCTAGCCCTCTCTTCTGGCTGCTCTGCTCCCTGAGGTAAGCCAACTTTAGAAAAAAAAAAACACCAGTTTGTTAACACTTTTCCAGTCATTCATTTGCTGGTGATAACCAAATAAACAATTATCCGGTTAACCACTTACCCCAGAGCACTAAACTAGCTTACTTCCTTTTATCATTTGTAATGATATTTTTAACATTTCACCACCACAGTACTCTGTGTGTGTTACGTGTGTGTACATGGTACAAACACACAAAGAGGCTAAGCTGGTAGCTCTGGATGCCGAGAGCCTTGAGTTCAAACCACAACTATTCTGGTTGCAAACTGACATGAATAAGCTGCAGTGTATAATATACTCAATGCCACATGGCCAAACAGCAGGAGGAACAAAACAGCAGAAAGCTGCCTTGCCTTAGGAGGTACGGTTAGTAATAAAAGTAGAGTGGCAAGTGGTTGATTTTTTGTGTGTTTGTGTGTGTGTGTGTGTGTTTCTGTGTGTGTGTTTGTGTGTGTGTGGTCCGAGGCTGACTTTCAAGAACAAAAGATGACCGTAGCATGAAGTGCTGCAGCATGAAGTAGAGAGGAAATCTAGGACACTTCCCCAAGATCCTCTGGGCCTTTTGTCAATCTTAATCCCATTCAACAGAATGAAGACTCTCCGTCCCTTTGCATGCATGTGCACCAGCGCATACAAGAGTCATGAATCTCTTTTTCTTACATTCAGTGGGAAAGTTGAATGTGTGCAAGATGAAGGCAATTAAAGAGAACTCGGTGTCATCAGAAGCAATGCTGATTTAATCTGATCACATCTATTTTTAAAATGAAAGTCAGCGCTCAAACACACGAGTCAAGTGGGTCTGATGGAGGCGACTCACACACTGGGGCATCTTTACACTGCAGCATATTCTGTTTTCAGTTTTTGGTCAATTCAGATTAGGGGCTGTGCAGAACTGCCCATAAAGGAAGGGGAAATAATATGCATCCACATTTCTGCAATATTCCATATTTAAAAGTAGATTTTATTTTTTATTATCACATTTCACGCCTCCATCCATCTTTTCTGTGCTGCAGGAATCACAGGGTCACACATTTTATTCATTCAGACATCATGCATGCAATTAGTTATGGTCAATGCATTTCAATAATATGGTGTGATGCCTATTATAGCTTCACTTTATATGTCTTTCAAGATTAGCATGCTACATTGACCTTCTTAATTTAGCTAACGAGGATCATTTGATTTATAAATATTCAAGTATGAAAATCTGCCGATAACACAGTGAAAAGAATTCAAGGAAAGGGGAAAATTAGCTTCCACTATGTGGTGGTTCCCAATAAAATATAAATACAGCAGTGACAGAAAGTGGTGGGAACCATCTGTTTACTGTGTTTTTTGTGCAGTTGAGTTGGCAATGTTCAGCTCAGTGTTAAACTGAAGCCCAGGCATGTATCACTCACCAGGTGCACATATGCTAAGCATGAAAAGGCCGAGAAGAAATGTAAGGAAGGTGAGTGATTTAAATGTATTACTTGAGGCTGTCATGTTGTTCCTGCAAATATTCCTCGATCACATGACAACAGTGCAACAGGGACAGTTTATAAATAAAATGTTATTGAGTTGGAGGTCAGTAAGTGATTTTTTCTTTACTCAAATTTTAAGTTACGTTTTCTTACTTCTTTGTGCGAGATGGTGAGCTGCTCCTCCAACGCGCTGCACCTTTCCAAAGCAACGCGAAGTCGCTCCCTCACCTGGAAAACACATGAAACAAACGTAAACAAACCTGTTTCACTACAGAAATATATTTATGCATCATGTTTCTCTATAAATGAACAGTATACATCCATCATTCATATGCTTGTGACTCAAAGTTGCACGCTCCCCTAATGATCTCAGCTGCTAGTAAGCTAGTAAATTACACTGATGATTTTAATATTTTGATTATTAAAAAACTTTTTACTTGTTACTTGTTCACTTTTGACATCACAGTGTCTGAAAAACAGCAGGTCAGAAGCCTTGGCATTATTTTGGATACAGATCTGTGTGTTTTTTTTATACTTCTTACATTTAGTCTTTTAATGTAAAGTGAATTGACTTTGCTTAAAATACAATGTGTTTTCCTATAAATTTGCTGTTTCCTTCACAAATGTTTATACTGCTCCCGTTCTTTGTTTTGCATTGTGAAAAATCTTTGATACACAAGTCAGCATGTGCACATTAACACACACCTACATTCCACATTCCCCCCTTAAAACGTACCTTCTCATCGAGGGCTTTGTGGTGTTCGAAAAGTGACTTAAGGGCTTTGAGGACCTCCACTTCACTGGAGACTCCTGCTGGAGACTGAGCCTGTCTCTTCACCACAGTCATCCTCAGACTACGCTCATGGCGGGACACCAGGCACTCCAGGTGCTCCAACAGGAGCTGGACACACAAAAAAGAAAGTGTTACCAGGATAAAAATCCATCAAGATAAAAGCCAACTTCACATTTGTAGTCACATTTCTACACAAAACAGAGAATCAACCTTCTTGAACAGAAACCAATCCTACCACAATAAATCAAAACTCAGTTTCTGTTTTCCCACAAGCTCAACAGGGTTTAGTGAAACTGTCACTGGTTTAGTTTCATGCTATGTTGTAGATCTGTTGTTTCCGCATTAGTAAACACTGGGTGTGTATTCAGAAAAAGGCTGAATTTTCCTCCTTTTTTTATGTCTACAACAACTCATACTTAGATTTTTTTTTTCAGAATTACTGATCTTGTCTGACTGATGCTCTTCACTATCCAGTTCTGACAGGTTTCTGATAATAAAAACATGTAATTGTTGGATGCAAAGACAGCAAAAGAGTAAACAGGCCACAGACCGAGACAGAACTGACTTATGGTTATAGTCCTGCTTCTTCTCAGCACAAACGCCTCCGTTATGAAATCTGTCAGTGGTTGAAATATTCTGATGATTCAGCAATTAGCAATGCTCATGACTTGTGACAATGGTTTGCATTATGGGACAGAGTCTGATTCGTCTACCAGTGTCCTGATAATCATGCATGATCCTAGACAGTTTTGTGTGTGTGTGTGTGTGCTCACCCGTGTGTTGTTTCTCTCAGCCTTCAGCTCTGCTATCTCCTCCTCCTTTTCCAGAAGCTGCTCCCGACACACGTTCACCTCCTTCGTTAGTGCAGCGAACTCCTACATGAGGAAACATACAGATACAGTAACATGTTACAGCTGCTTTCTGTGGCCATTTTTTTTATTTTTTGAAAAACGCCATGTTTAAGAAAGACAAAGAACGGTTGTTAACGTGCAGGCAGGGAGCTTGTTTAACATTTAAAACTTGAATTGAGTATAAAAGAAATGCTAAATTCATAACAGCAATCTAAGGTCTGATACCAAAATTACTAACCCATAGGCCAAAGTTACTGCTGTGACTGCTGTAGTTGTTCTTTTTTTTTTAATGGAAAGTAGCATGGCGGTACTCTACAAGCATTATCTGACCCCAATAACAAGCTGTACTATACATTTACAGGTTTCTGTTATTCACTTGCTCTAATCCTATCCTAGAGTGGAGCAGATTAGGACTTAAAATAGTACATTTTGAGAAAAATGACCTCATAAATATGGTATTTTTTTTAGTCCAGATTGAACTTTGAAGCTGATGTTGCTTCATATCTTATTTTCAAAGGGAGTTAATCATGTTGACCACACTGACTTTAGAGTACGTTGGTCATGAGAACAGAACCATCCATATACCAGTGTGTAGGGAATACAGCAATAAGGCTGGATGTTAAAGTGGAAGAAGAGAAACTAAAAATGGTGAAATATCATCGCAGACTCCCAGTGAAGACCATTAAGTTCATCAGAATATGAGAATACAATATACTGCCACTCCAAGCTTAGAACAGACAGTCCTCACAAGCCAAACATCACTCACTGCCTTCTCAGGTTTAAACAAATGCAGTTGTGCACTATTTCTCACACACTCACACACACACACACACACACACACTTTTATGGATTACATGCATGGTTGGACCTGAAGAATGTGCCATCCTGATTTTTTGCCCTGCAAAATCTAGCACAGGCACCCTGAGTGGTGAGGTCTCCTTGCTCTGCTTCTGAGGGTGGGAGATGTGTGTGTGTGTGTGTGTGTGTGTGTGTGTGTGTGTGTGTGTGTGTGTGTGTGTGTGTGTGTGTGTGTGTGT
>JAPZDZ010000001.1:28905974-28918663 GCA_029783805.1 Acanthurus tennentii | reverse complement strand
TTAGCAACTCTGATTATTAATATGACATACTTTAATATTTAAATAGAAACATTTTCAATACATGTTAAAAATCACGGTTTGTTCTTTTACAGGAGTTTATTAGAGATTATGGTCATTAATTATGTATTTTTTGTGAGTTTAGATCCCTGGAGACACCAAATTTCCCCTTTGGGACTGGAACTTTAAATGTTTAGGGAAGACCCGGCCTTGAGAAGAAGCTCTTCTTTCTTTCCTCCACCAAACTTTTTTCAGACTGTGCTGTAATTGTAACTGAGATCAAAACCAATAGATGGACCAACCACCTACAAAACAATTTTAGCCGTTCTTGAAAGCTTGTAGCCTGTGTTGAAATCTGACACCGTGCAGAGGGCATCTGTTCTCCTGGAGGAGGACTCACCGTCAAAAACTAATTAGGCACCACAATGGCTCCTATTCAGAGCCGCTTAGCCTGCTGCCCAAACACACAAAGAAAGAGAGAAAAAGTCAATCTAAAGGAGATGAATGAATGCTAGTTTGTGCCACCTTTTCCTCGAGTCCCTTCTTTCTGAAGACTACTTTATTGTGTCCTGTTCAGAAGATGTCTTGCTTAAATCTTAAAAGACACAGCCGACTTTAAGTGCTGCCCAACACATTGTCCTATGTGCTCCTTTAGCAGGCATTAGCATACATGAATGTCCTGAACAGACTGCTCATGAAGCTGAAGTTCTTCTCACCTCACGGCACTTTCAATGTCAAAATACTAAAAATGAGAATGTAGAAATAACATGAGAGATAATTTGAGTTCCTTCTTATTCACCCTTACGCACATTTGGTAGAAGCAACATCTCATTCAGTACCAAAACTATTAGAGGAGGGTCATAAGATCTGTTCTCGAACACAGCCTGTCACATTTGCAAACACAGATTACATAATGACCTCCAAACAGGAGGTGAAGGTATTTCAGATAGGTAACAGTTACACCACAAACAACTCTGACTTGATCCTTCATGAACCATAAAAAAAGAAAAACAACTGATAGTAAAAACTTAACTTATTCTGAGCAGATTTAGAATGCATTAAAATCGATTTATCACTTGTAAGAAATAAAGAGTCTGTGATGGATCACTGTGCTGTATCGTCCTCAGGCACCCAAAAATTGATCCTCTGTAACTTGCTGCTCTGCAAACATAATGAGGGTTTATTATGAAGAAGCTATAGGTTTCAGTTCCTTAACCTCTAACTAATGATGTTAGTAACTGCTGACCAAAAATAAAAGAAATCTTTTTTTTTTTTATTTACAGTTACACTTCTCTGTTCTGAGGAGTTTTCTAGTTGCTGTTCCCAGTCCTGACAGTCTCTTCTTATAAGGTCAAAGAAAATGAAGTTCCCATATTAATGAAGAAGAGGTAGGTCTTTATCTTGAACTATAGGGGTGATTGGACTCGCTGATTCCTTTCTTAATCCAATCAATTCCTTAAACATAATACCGAGTCTTGCTGCAGGCAGCTGTTTTAAAACAAAAGAAGAAAATCCTAATCAGATTTATGGATACTAAAGCTTGTGTGGTCTTTACTTTCCTGTCCTGTCTCTGGTCCCTTTTCGCTTTTTTGTCATTCAGATCACATTTGGCAAAAGGCAACACTTGCTCTCTGTCACTTTTATGTCACAATGTAGAACAAGTCAGTCTTTGTCTCTGTCTTACCAGTGTGCACTCTCAATTCATGCCATTGTGCCACTAAACAGAGTAACAGAGTACAGAATTCAGTCACTGGGGTCGATTGAACCCTTTAAACCATCAGTAAAATATGCGTATCATGATCAACTATCAGATTAAACCTGAGATTTTCTCTTTAAATTAGACACTCGTCATCAGCAACACTGAAGTTTGACTTCTGTCACACAAACAGAGGTCACATTTTGCCAACTACACCAAAGCTTTACCAAACCACACCCTCCACACTGAGGTCTCTACCTCTATTTTCTTCCTCTTTTGCTTCTCACAGCATGCAGAAGTTTTTCATCTTGCACAATAGTTTAAACCGGAGATAAAACAGTACGCTGTCAGCTATATATGAGGTCTGTTCATTGACTAAGTCTGATGTAGGAGGCTCAGGACTGATACTTCAAACCTCGACTTTCATCTAAAATTTAATAGATATGCAGGCAAAGTGCTGCATTTATCGATCAAAAACATGCAAGCACGCAATTCTGACGGGTTAGTTTACAGTATTAATGTCAAATAACTGACAAAGTGATAACTGCTTCTCCATTTTGATTTATTCTTCATCAGCAAACTGCTTTAATGAGAATTATGAGCACCACTGCTAAAATTTCACATGGCCATGAATATTGCCAAGCACAGAGCTAAACCCCTCCCCCCACATAGAGGAGAGACAGGTGAGGCGAAATTAACGTTGTTGATCCTGGTAACAAACAGGCACAGAAGTGGAGGACATGCTTACATGATGACAGATATACTGTTTTTGTTTTTTTAGCTGAGCTAGATCAGAGGAGAATTTGGTAAAAACCAAATAAGGGATGTTGTTTTGCCCTTGTTGTTCTTCAAGTTTACTAGAAGTGATTAAGTACTGTAGCCCCAGCGTGTTTTATCTGAAGCTTCTCCAATTAAAAATAGAAAATACCTTTAAAATGAACATGGCTTGTCAGCAACTTGTCACATAGTAACTTACAAGGCAATCTGTGGATGTAAAAAGTGGATGTAATTTGAGCCAAACTAAAGAGTAGTGCATGTGGCTTAGAAACAGTAACACAGAGTGAGGGAGAGAGACAGATTTATGTAAGGTTTATGTGTATAATTACACCCAAAAAGAACAGTCCTCACCACCCAGCACCACTAAAACCAACACATCAGCACGTGGAGAAGTTACTGATAACAGCACCCATGATAAAGGGTGAATAACACTTAAGGTAAAATCAAAACAACAGACAAAATGTTTATCCCAATGCTCCAACAGTTCCTTCATTTCATTCACACTGTATGAGAGAGGGAACATTCTGGTTGGTGTGATGATGCCATCTGGTCGGCACTGACATGTTCTTGACATTTTGTTTTTCTACGAGAGGAAGAAGTCACTGTTAAGTGTGACTTCTGCAATCTCTGCACTCTTTGTCTGTGTGAAAATACAAGCACCAGCTTCATCAAAGCCATTTGAAATACAGATAAGAGGCCTCAATCTGTTTTATTTGTGGACCTGCTCAGTAATGACAGCTTAAACATAAACCAATCGGAGAGACATCTGCAGGTGAATCATTTGCAGGATCAGGGAAAGTGAAATCATTTTTTTTTGTACATGGTCTATGATGCGGTGAAAAACTTAACATTTTACTCAGTTAATATAAGTATTGCTGTAATACTGGGCTGTATTTCCCACTCTAGCTTACATAGCACACATGTTAAACAGAAATGTATGAATGTAAATGCCATGGTAATTCATTGTGTGTTTCTGTAAGTTTGCGTCAGGGGAAAACACTAAATTCTCTTTTAGGTCTTAAGCTGAAAAAGTTGAGGAACCCTTGGACTAGTGTGTCACTAGAGAAATGTGTGTGGAAAATATATGAATAAAGCAACACCAAGCATGTAGATAACTACTGCCAATTCTGTCCCTTTTACTGCCTTGACAAGCTTCACAGAAGTCACAGAAAATAGCTGGAAGTACACTGCCAGCAGACACAGACACACAGCTACTGAGGCCAACTTCAAACAAAACTATTACAAGCCTTGGCTGACACAGAAGCACAGCAATTGACTTCGCCATAACATGTGGGCCCTCAAATTGGATTACTAAAGAAGTCTATCTGTGTACACATTCAAGCTGGAGTTAATGAGCTATCCACAAGATGGCAATGGTTATGGGAGCGTCAGACTAATTAGGCCTGCACATAGAACACATACATCAAAAAAGAGAATAAAAAAGAACAAATAAGCACCAACAGGGCACCGCTGGAGTTTGAAAAAGCTGTTGACGTGTGAGCAAGCTGCCCTGGAATGTTTGTGCATTCCAGTCCAAGGGTACTCTCACCAGGAGGGAGGGAACAAGGGAGAAAATTGCACCTCCCCTCAACCTACCTATTCCAGTCAGAAGACCTGGACTCACTCCAATGCAATAATTCAACAATACACCAGTTCCACCTACTAAGTCATCTTAAATCCACAACTAAATGAAGTCCACAAATAAGGAGTCCTTTGCCAAGTGTGAACCAAGTTGAAAGTGTTACTGCACTCATTAATCTTTCCTCCGAGAGCAGTGAAAACAAGAAAGCAAAGACACCTAGAGCTTAGTTAGAGATACCTAAACAACAGACAGCCAAAACATGATATACTTGAGAAATTTAATTTTGAGGCAGCGTTTCATCTAAGTTTCATCATCGTTTAGATTTGCATTCCGCAAAGATTTGTTTTTTTATTCTAAATTATTCGAACACACAAAATTAGCCAGTTAAAATAAGAACATAATATAACTGATACGCAGACCAGGTCACTGGAGTCAAAGAAAAAGCAGAAAGTTTATAGAAAATGTAACGTCTTCAATGTGCTCCAATTTTACATTAAAATATTTTCATGTAATCTAATCAATTTATGAGGTGATCAAGATCCTCAGTTACATGTTGCTAATCAAGTGAAACACCCATATAGGATTTTCGGATTGGTAATTCACAAGCAAACTGCCCTAGAAACAAAGCATGTTCCATAGTGTTTTAACACCAGATTACAGCACATAAAGTGCCTCTACATTTTTTACAGCTGGATTTTCTTGCCTTCCAGATACAAATCCCAGGGGGCTTGGCAGACAGCCACATAATCAGCTGAAAACACCACGGCAACATCAGCAGCATGCTTTAGAGAAGAAGGATAACAAATAATAATAATAATAGTAATAATAGTAATAATAATAATAATAATAATAATAATAATAATAATAATAATAATAATAATAATAACAATGATGTTGCAGTGTCTGCACCAAACAAGCTTTGATTGCATTTCAATTAACTGTTCAATCCTGGCGTGCATGCACATATAGAAACACATACAGCAGCACATATTGTGAACTCAACCGCTTTCTTCTGGGTGAACACTTGAGATATTTATATTAAGAATAACTTTAAGACCAAATAAAAGTCTGGCAGCTTCTCTCCTCCTCTTCCATACAATAATCCCTTATTGCATTAGCTGTGAAATAAATAAATCATAGTGCTAGCATAGCATCTGAATGTTTTGACAAAGGATGTCGTTTCCTTGGCTGTGCTACTCAGAGCTGCAAATAAAGGCCTTTGCATCTCACAGATTGTGTTCAACATCAGCTCTGACCATCTGATGCTCCAGGAATGTCACAACACTAACTGCTAGAGGAATCTGCTATTTGTTCTATATGCAGTGGTCCTCACAACCAAGAAGACCTCCCTCCTTTCAGCACTGTAATCTCTCATCTGTCAAATTCGGAGCTGTGATAGCTCACAGTCTGCATGCCTCTTCGTTCTACTCATTTAATAAAATGAGAAAGAAACCATGAAAATACACAACCAAGAAGTTTCAGACACTGGATGCATATTTAACCAAAATTACAACAGCGCTTAACTGATGACCAACCTCTTATGCATTATTTAACACTGGAAACCTGATCCCTGTGTTTTAAATATAAGACCGCAGACGGTAGAAACACAGGTCATTAATATAACTAAGACCTCCTAGCAGACGGACAAAACTGAGATCACTTTTCATTCTACATTACAGTATGCAAATAGAAAGACAGAAGCATGCATGACATCTTTATTACTATAAGGGGATTTCTGCACATTACTTACTTGCACACTTGGAATGAAAGATATGTAAGAAAGCAAAGTTTCAAAAAGTTCAAAGTTTTTCATTTTAAGTTTTTTATGTTAAACCTCATCATTGTTTGAGCCAAAAATACATGAGTCGCAATGCTGTCCACTATGAGAATGATTGTGATCAGTCACTGTTACTTAATAGACTACTGATCATGAAAAATTAACACACCAAAATGGCTTATGGCACACCATGGTGGGTCTAATTTGCCTTTGTGCACACCCCACTGCACCCTGCAATCAGTCAGCCATACAAGTCCCCAAACCACACTTGACTCTCATATCACTTTCTCTATTGTGGGAGCCAAAGATCTGTTAGAGCTGTCATCTAAAAGTAAGATTTACACTTTGGCTGACAGCACAGCAAGGAGTCATGCAGGATGAGTTCTCTGCAGGGCACTGCCATTCTTCTATTTATATAAGATTACACTTTCTGTCTTTAACAGGGTTAAAACTCTGTAACTTTTTACATTACAAATGTTAATGATGTTGACCGCCAGCAAGGATTAAATGAGGATTTTAACCTTCGCAAGGTGGGACTTGACAAACTATAGTTTAGTAGGACAGCTTACTACACAATGAATGCTGCAGCTCACAAATCTTTGTCATCTTACAGTTTACATCATCATATTGACATCCAGCTCTTACCTGTGGCAAAGCAGTGTTAAGTTGTCTCTGCAGTGAGTCCCTTTCATGGCTAACTTCATGCAGTTTGCCCTGAGTCAAGGCCAGATTCTCCTGAGTCTCTCTCAGAGTGTCAAGAAGACGATCCCGCTCCTCCAGCATGGACACCATCAGCGACTCAAAGTGGCCCTCTGAGTCTGATTGTAGAGGGGATCCAGAGCCCCGCCGACCGCTCCCACCTCCCCCGCCAGGCCCTTCGGCCTCACTGATGGTAGGCATCACCTCGCACATCATCTAAAGCCCGGGTTTGCACAGGTCAGAGTAGGGCCAGAGGAGAGAGCCGGCGAGGAAACAGTTTGGAGAGAAATAAGAGACAAGAAGAGACAAGAGACAAGAATTATGACAAGAATTATGACAAGAATTATGAAGACAAAAGGAGATAGGGAAAAGTAAACACAGACGTGGTAAACTGCAACTTGTGTTGAGACATCCGAGTTGTATAAACCTGTATCACAGCAGATGTTTTGACTTTTAGATTACAAAGTCCCACAAATCCCTCCTTGTGTAGAAGTCATAACACAAATTATTTCAATGTTATCATCATGTCATACATTCTCCCTTTTAACAGTCATGCCTATTTACATCAAAAAACACTTAGACAATTAAAAAAAAACAAAAAAACAATTACTGTAACCACATAACTCAATGGGCCAAAACTGCTTGGGAACATTACCCATTCATACCTCAAAACTATATAAGCCAACAGGCAGCACAAAAAGGCGTCAAATCTGGTTTACATTTCACTCTGTATTTCGTGTTCTAAAGTAGACCTCCTCTTGTCAGACTTTTAGTTTAGAAAGAAGTTTAGAAGTGTCCAAAGTGATTACTTTGCAGAAAGCAAAGCACTGGTCACTACAACAGCTTATTGACTAAGCAGATGGGAAAATCAAGTCGACCTGCTTACTGATTATAACTAATGGCTAACTAAAACTGGAATATACTTGCCCAGAGTAAACTGTCAAGTTAACATATATTGGTACCACCCAGAAAAGAAACAGAGACCCTTAAATCAACGACAGGCAATTAAAAAAGCTGTGTTGTCTGACGCTTTTGTTGTAATGTTGCATCTAACAACAGCTGGCCAGGAAGGTCTGGGGAATTAGAATCACTCTCCACACCAAGGAGCTTAGGTCCAGTAAACAGACTGTTAGACAGAAAGCCAAGAATCATGTGAGCTGGATTTAACATACCTACAAGGAACAACAGTTTACAAATTGGAAAAAGTCCAGTAGGAACTTGGTGGCAGCCAAAGCGACCCCTTCATCTTATTCTTTGCATCGCCTGAGATGCCAAAAGCCATTTGCTCTCAGAAAGCACTGTGTTCGGTTCAGCGCACCAACACTCAACTGTATCTTCCACAACTGTGTTTAAGAGCTGGGCCATACCTACTACAGGTGAATTTACCAACCAAAAAAGACAACCGGCAGTCCTTAAATAACACGGATTATAACTGCATATTTCAGATGACAAACACCACTTCTGTTGAAAGGAGTAAAACTTAACCTAATTTATTACAAGCAAAATACAAAACCTACGCTTCATATTGAGGTCAAGCCACTCAGCCTCAACAGTGTTTATGAGGGGGAGGGTCATTCAGCATCCATGAGAGGGAGTGACAGATGGTGGGTCCAGGGTAACTTAGCACAGACATCCCATACGTCAAAAAGTGAAGATGACAAACCAGGATCCGGGGTTAAGACACCTGGCTAGTCTTAGACCCAAAAGCTCTTGATCTTCTGACATAGAAGTGTTTTCTTTAAGTACACAAAAGCTGATACAGTACTATCAGGGAAGCAAATGGGAAATGACAGAGATCTGAGGAACCACGACTTTTCACTCAATTAAGATTTATTTGAGCACTCAGAAAATTATTTCCAAGTGCCAAACTAATCCAATATTACCTTAAGATAACTTTGATCTTAAACATTATACTTCTTTTGCTGTTCTCGTGATGGAGAATAAAGTAAATATACTTCAGCCTTTGCTAACAACTTCCGTACAATTCAAATCACTATAACTATTGTAGTGCAGTCATACACAACA
The DNA here is from genome assembly GCA_029783805.1 of Acanthurus tennentii. Classification (NCBI taxonomy): domain Eukaryota; kingdom Metazoa; phylum Chordata; class Actinopteri; order Acanthuriformes; family Acanthuridae; genus Acanthurus; species Acanthurus tennentii. The sequence goes on along the minus strand of JAPZDZ010000001.1, from coordinate 28,910,110 downwards.
GCTCTCAAACTATGGTTGGTCACAGCATAAACATATAACTTCGGTCTAAAGCTGTTTAGTGTTCATATGCATCTGTATCTCACCTTTGTAGAATAATTTGATTCCAAATGACGTTGTAGTCCACGTTATTATATGATGCCAAGTAAGCGTCAACAAAGACCAAGGGATCCAATTTTAGTTACAACCTTGTCAAACTTCACAAAAATCAGATCATATAAATTCCTTTCAGAGGCTGGGATGCATTAAGGCTGTGAAAAGAGTCTCTTCGGTGAAAAAAGGCCTCAGCAAAACCCACATAAAGTGAGCAGGGGGCAGTATTCCAAGTTTGGCCGGCTAACTCAACGTTAGCAAGCTAGCACTAAGTAAGCTGGTGATTCGATGATTGCATATCTGGATTTGAGAGTAAAGTGCCTATCTTTGCCTATAAAACAAGTGACCATCCTCGAAAATAAAGTTCAACACGCCGAATACAACATTTCATAAAAGACAGATATGTGATGATACAGTTAGGTGACGTGGAAACAGTTGTAGCCTGGCTAGCATTAGCTAATTTGAAGCAGAGTTCTTTGGCTTTAAGTCAGTTTAAAGTCGACCGCTAGCCAACATTAGCTACTAGCCGGCTAGGTAGCTAACGCTTGCTAGTTTCATATATTAACTTAGCTAAGATAACGTCAGTGGGTTATCTAAGAATACGTTCTATCTCGTATAAAAGTAAACAACATGATATAATATTTCATAAGTATTTGTTTTACATTATCGAAAATACTATGATAAGATTTAAAATCCTGAAAATGGTATCCAAAGCTCTGTTGAAATGATTAATCTTCCAAGTAACGTTAGCGCATCAGCTAACGTTAGCTTCCCGTCGAATCGGTCGCGTCACCACATCACTGCTCGACTCGAAAACTTCCAGCTAACATTGAACGTTAGCGAGGTTTTGATCCGTTTGGAAAATCCAAACCACAAACAGAAACTTATATTCCCTTCGTTTCCGTCCTAGTTTCTGGTTCTCTCTCGGTATTTCCACCAAAAGGTCCGTCTGTCCGGTCCTTCCCTGTCTCCACTGCCTGCCAGCCTCGGCAGTCGGGACAGCCAATGGTGGGCTCTGTGTCGCTAGCACTTCTCATTAGCCTGGTAGTTCACGGGAAGAGAGCGCAGGTTGGCAACAGGAGGAAAAGGGAAAAGCAGCTGCACTTTCAGTTCCTGTAGGAAACGGAGTCTTCCCTCAGGTAATTCCACACAGCTCACATCATATAAACTGAAAGCACGATTTGTCAATTATGTATTTACACGACATCCACTGTCATTATAGAGTCAATGGGATAATCAATTGTGTATCACTGAGTAATCTATTATAAACCAATAATGACATCATATAAATACACATACAAAATATGATTATCACCTACTAAATATGTTGTGGTTGTTTGGTTTCCGATTACACTTGCTTTTCATTGTGTACTTTCCCCCTGGATCAATGTTAAAATATTATTTTAAAAATCAGTATATTTCAGCTCCAAAGATTCTAGACTATAAAATGCACTAAACAAAATGTTTGGGAGTGAGGATTGACGGGTCAGACTTATTTACTACAATCAATATATTGAATTTATAGGCAATAGAACATTTAACATTTTATCTGAGTGACCTACATTCAGCTGTTGCAGATGAAACTGCTGATAAAAAAACACTTTGATGTAGGAATCATAGAAAAGAGAATACTTGCGCCATCTTGTGGTGTATCAATGTAACACTAACATATCACAGTGTAATTCAAACACTTCCTATGGAAAGTTAGTCAAAACTAAATTAAACGTAATCGTATCACAAACATCTGGGTCCCTAACCAGTGTCTTTATATTCTCAGCATGCTTTTTTGCTGATTCCAGAATTTCACGATATTTAAATGTCACTTTTTGGCCAACAAAATTTACATAGATAAATTATACTGTAAATCTACACTGTGGTTTAAACAGTATTTTTCATTGATTATTGTTTAGATCAAGCAAAATGATTAGTCAATTAGCATAACATTTGTAAGCAACTACTTTGATATTAGATGCTCTGTTTCCAGCCCTTCAGATGTGATCATTTTCTGCTTCCTTCTACTTCCACTTTTTATAGATTAATTTTTAAATTAGATCCTAAAGGTTGTATGTAGCACACTTACCTAAACAGTTTGCAGCCTTCTGTTAAATGTGAATTGCTGAAGTTGTGATGAGTCTGTTGGTTATGAAATATGATGAGCTTCAACGACAGCGAACATTAATTATGATTTTTGTTTTACTGGCTTGAAACATAATGAAAATATAAGCACATTTAAAACAGATGAGGAATGTGTGTGTGTGTTGATGCATACATTTCTACGTGTGTGTGCAACAAAAGAAAAGGACAAAAAGCAAAGAACAAACATAAATGTAAAATGTTTGTATGTTTTTATTGATCAGTTAAGCAAACGTTATAGTAAATGGATTTATTCACTGATCGAATGCATGCTTGGTTAAGACTATGCATATAGTTTAAGCCACCTGTTTAAACTCATGCTGTGATACATTAGGCAGCCCTGATTCCACAGAAGTTTGGACACTGTGTAAACACTATGAAAATTTGTTCATCCTCAAACTGAAGTTGGTGAAAAGGCAAATATATTTAATGTTTTATTTTGTCTGCTTCACTGTAATTTGTAAATAAATGCTTATTCTGAAACAGGTTGTGACAGAAGCAACAGAACACCTGTGGCTTCACATGAACACACTTCATAAAACCCTTTTTTTTGGTGCACAAAGTTCGTTTGCAATTGTTAAGATTCTGGTTTTATTTATGTCTTACACAGCGTACCAACATTTGTAGAATCAGGTTTGCAGATAAAGCAGTCGTAAAGCTACATGGGATCCCACCACAGTAAACACCACAATCTGAACACAGCAGCAGCTGTATGAGTCCTTCCTCCAATCAGTGCTTTCAACATAAAACTTCCTGGCTGGTCTCTTTTTTGCAAAGGCACTGATTTTTTATTTTTATTTTTATTTTTTTTTGCTGGAGTATTTTCTATCACAGTTTATACAAATATTTCTGTTGACTTTTCTTAAGATGTTGAGAATAAATTCATTCCATCCAAAGTCATCATTCAGTAAGCAAAAGCAAAAATAATCAAAATAGCTTTGTATATTCAAATGTATTTAATAGAGCTTTTTTTCTCTCTCATGCTGCTGTCTAACTTTCAAAAATAGGCAAAGGTTGATATTTGTCACTTGACATTTTGTCTTTGTACACAACCACCGCACTGATCATGGCAACAGCTGCAAGAAAACATCCAGCGACGAAGACCAGGTTCAGGTTAATTCCTGGAGAAAAAAACACATGTAGTTTAAATTCACTCTCAGGCAAAGCAGGTGTATTTGTTAATGAACACTTCCTGTTGTCCTACCTGGGCTTCCAGTGAGCTCTGCTGATCTCTTTAAGCGAAGGGGACCCTGGGAAATATGGTGCCTTGCGCTCTGGATGACAGCCTCTCTCTTGTGCAGTTGTCTGCTTTGTCGTCCGGACAGGCATCCCTGTGCACACCTGGTGTTTCGGTTCCCTGCTTCGCACATCATCACTGCACAGCTGATGTACACCTGAATACAGCAAAACACACGGTCATTAAATCAGCAAACACAACATTCTGTCTCCCGCTGGACAAACTGCTGTAGTTAGTTATTGTCGGAGTTGATTCCTTCTAAACAGAAATCTGGCCTCAGCTCCATTTTCTTCTGCATGACAGTCAGCGTTGTTCTACCTGCACTGAACAACATCATTAGACTGAAGATGTGATGTTGTGACGACCAATCAAAATTAGGAACCAGTCTTTCTAGTTTCCCTTGCAAATGGTTTTTACAACCTGTACAGAGACAATCACAGAGACATTTACAGGCACGTGTTGGAGTCTAACCACATAATCTTCACCTGGTCATGCAAGCCGATGAACTTGAAGGCCTCCAGGCTGAACCTGAATTGTGTCCTGCGGTCAATGGCATGTTTTCTAGTAGTTTCTTCCCTTAGACACCTGAACAACAATAAAGAGAAACTGTGACTTACAATGGAGGACCTTTCAGTGATTAATCCACAAAACGGATGGATGGATGGATGGATGGATG
>JAPZDZ010000001.1:28874975-28886199 GCA_029783805.1 Acanthurus tennentii | reverse complement strand
ACATGATTTGATCCGATTTTAAGGGAAGAGTCCATTTCTGTGACGATCCCGTCGACACAGATCAGAGCGCCCCCCCCCGCTGGTTTTATTCCCACGTGTAGAAGTAGATCTTCTGCCATGTGGGGAGGTAATCCATCAGAGGACCTGAGCAGACAGACAGGCAGACAGACAGGACAAAAAACAGAATGTGGTTAGAGTTCATTCATTCAATTTTTAATTTGTATTTTACGTCTCTGTTGCTTCTTTCAAAAGTCACTAAGTTTCATTTTATTCTCTTCAGCCTCATTCTTTGAACGTTTAGAGCAGAAAACACATCATGTTAAAGTTCTGGATCACTAAAACCTCTAAAACAAAAAACCTGAAACATAACAGCTTGTTTATGTTTTTCCAATAACTTGTTCTTCAAGGAATTCTCCTGGAAGAATTCTGCATTTTGGCCCCAAACACAACAGTTAATTTCAGGTGGTAACTTAATGTTGGTTGCATTTTTGAGGAAGTTAAAGTTCAAATGTTCAAAACGCCCACACAGACCTGATGGAGCAGACTCGCTCAGTTTTTATGGGTGAATCTGAGACGAGTCATAAATCTTTACTGTTAAAGAAAAACGTTCTCAGGAGCTCGAACAGCTCACGTGGAGGTCGGCATCACTTACGAGCTACGAGGCCGATTCCTGGAACGTGATCAGCGAGGAGTCGCAGCAGGAAGAGAATCTTTTCCCTGCAGACAGAAAAAAAACAATCGAAGCGTTAAAACACAAATTAATGTGCAACAAAATGCAACAGTCAAGTTTTTTCTGCAGTTTTAGACTAATTTTTTTTTATATAACTGTAATTTAGATATCTTTGGGGTTTTGGATGAATTATTACTTTGACAAAAAAGAGAAACTGTGATCTTAATTCAACAGTTAAGAGACACTTACTCTGAGTATTTGTCGTAGAAGGGAGAGCGGAGGAGGTAGTACAGCAGGAGGAAAGTCCTCCTCCTCATCTCGGCTTTCTCCCATCGGTTTTTAAATTTGGTGTCATTGAGCACAGCGAAGCTAAAGAGAAACAAAAATCTGAGATGAGTTCTCACACTGTGACAAAAGAGCAGAACGAGATCCTGAAGTGAAACTAGTTTTCATGTTTTCATAACTCGGCTTCACTTAACGAGTCTGATAGAAATCTGAAAACAAACAAGGTCCTGAATGACTGAAGAGCTGAGCTTCGTTCTGCGTGAAAAACTTCAGAGGAAACAACAACCTGCAACCTGTTTGAATGTTTTCAGAGTCAAACTGTGCGACCGTTCAACAAACATCTATTCAAACAGTTTTTAAAAAAATAAAGAACAATTTAAAAATGATTTGACTTCTTCACAAGTCACATAAATGATTTCCTTGTTTTTCCCTGCAACTTGCTTATTCATGAAGAGGACAAATGCCATTGAACTCTACAGATTTATGTCTTTACAGGATGAGTATAAACCTTCATGAAACGAACTGTTCTTGTTCATGACCTGCTTCACATTTCAGATTCCCCCCTGTGGTTTTAAAAGTTTCCAACATGAAAGAATTCACAGTTTTCTTGCTTTCAGTTAATTTCTCAGAAGAAAAAACTAAGAATAAATCCTTAAATAACTTGTTCAAAAAGAGATTTCCTTCAAAGTTACCTACAGATATTTATTTCTAAAACAATTAAACCAGTTTTCTCGAGATTAAGATAAAAGAATGGCATCTGAAAAGTAATTACTTATAACAAGATGAATGTGATTAAACACTGCAAAGAAGAAACTTGTTCACCTGGAAAGTTCGAGGAGTCCGGAGATGAGCCACGGCTTCCAGGACTGTTTTCCACAGAGTCCCAGACTGAGTACTGCAGTCAGGAGGGTTTGCTTTAAGGAAAACCTGTAAAATAAGAACTGACCCAAACACTAATCCAACACATTTATAAGAAATAAAAATATCTAACAACTAAAAGTGTCTCTTCCATTCACTTTTTATGTAAAATTACTGTTTTTGGCCTCATGTTTTTGTTCTGTTTTTGCATCGCAGTCCTAAATTCAGACACAGAATTTAAAGTACACCCTCTAGTGGTCAATACAAGTACTGCACCTTCACAATCCTCAGTCAATGCAGTTTAACACAAACTGTGGCTGTACAACAAAAACTCAGAAATTCTGAACAGTTGTAATATAAAAAAAGACAGTAATAATAATACAAACATAATAATATATAAACTACTTAATGAAACCGGGACAACAATTAATTAAATTTAGAGGAGGGATAAAACAACTGGCACAATTCTGTTCAGATTCATCAGGTAAATCATTTAAAACTCTTAAGTGCTCTTTCAGATAGAATAAAACTGACTGTTAGTATCAGCTGAAGTTTGTTTTTTCTGTACGGATGTTGACTTATCATTTAAACTGATATGAGATAACAATGAACAACAACCCTGTTATTTATTATTTTCCTGCAGGAATTTTATAAGTATATAAATAATATTTTCATTTTTTGCTTCAGTATTTAAATTTAAAACAGAATAGACTCAATGACAATAAAAGGATACGATGCACGAGAGGCCGGGCGATGTACACCGACTCGGCGATGGTCTCCTGAAGGTTCAGCTGCGTCGGCTGGCTCAGGAGCTTCTCCCCATTCAAGCTGCGTCTCCTCTTCTTCTGACTCGGCGCTCCCCACTGCCGGGCCTGCAGGGAGGGGGCTGCAACGCCACAACGATGAAATGATAAAACATCTTTTTAACAGCAGACACTTTGCCAAAGCACAGCTGCTAACAACATGAATGCAACTCGTTTTCATGACAAATGAAGATGAATTTTGCTGTTTTTTACGGCAGGTAGCAACCAGCGTTAATGTGCATTACTGCCGCCTACTGTTACAAAGCAGTGATGACAAGATGTATGAAGATGTGTTTTATTTACATGGAATTAGAAACTGATATTCAAACAGTTGCTGATTAAGTTTAATTGTTCAAATGTCAAATTTCAAATGGTTTTTAATTTTCAACTTTGATCAACAAAGTGATTCATTAAAGAGCTTTAAACAGTCTCACTGCGGCCCAGCGGTCTGATGACCCGTCCTGACCTCTGACCCACAAAGCAGGAGTCGTCCTGCTGCTCCCCGTCATCATCGCCTGTGGAGGGAAACGGTACGAGCTCAGTCCATCTTTAAATATCCATCACTCTGTCACAGCACAACGCAGGAACACAGAAATATCACTTTCACATGAAAGTGATATAAGTGATAAGTGATATGGCCTAGAACATCACTATTAGATTGTTTTGCAGTGGAAAAAGCTGCAAACAATCTACAGAGAAACATTATCATTAATTTGTTCTCGAGCTGCTTAATGCTTCACTTTTCTCACCAGTTGGTCTCTGACTTTAACTGAGTCTGCTGGTTTCTGCCGGCAGGTCGAACACACTGAGATTTTTCAGAGCTTTTCAGCTGAAACCTGCTGCAGCTGAGAGAAGTAAATGTGCTGAAAACCAAAAGAATGAGCTAAAAGAGGCTCCTGAGGGAGAAGATGACTGACCTTCACGGACAAACTCTGCACCTCTGTCAAGAGGGATTATGGGAGGTGAAGTCTGGATGCCAGATTTGTACCACAGAAGAAGCACGATGCGAAAAACTGCCCTGAGAATCATTGTGAGAAGAAAACTGAGTCAGAAACAAAGAGTCTCCGCCACACACAGGGGTGTCCATATACTTTTGGCTACATTTTGCTGGCTTTGTTAGATTAGGCCAAATTATGAAACACAAAACGTTCAGTTCTAGTTTTGTGCTTTCAATCTGTAATATAAGGAAATACAAAGCAAAAATTTCACATCAGGTCACAAGGAAAGCAGACATACTTGAAAATCTGAATGAGTGTGATCACCAGCCAGCGGCCGACTTCCCCCCACAGCTTGCAGGCTCCCATCTCCAGGAAAACCTCCACGTACTCGAGCACAGACAGCCAGGTGAGGAGCTTCTGCTGGGAGAGATTCTGAACACAGGAGCCACATTCAGACTCTTATTCAGCTCAAGTCTCCGCCATCATATCCTTTGTTTTTCCTTCTGTTTATCAGAGACTGACTCTGGTGTCTATGATCTGAGCCAGCCTCACTGCACTGGCCTGTATTGAAATGCAGAAAGTGTTTATTTCTCTGTCAATAAAACCTGAGATTAAGGAAAAACTCACCACAGGGAAGGCACATCGCAGCCCTTTACGCAGGATACTGTCATTGAACAGCACCAAGAGATTGGAGGCAGAGTAGACTGTGAACGACAAACAGATGAAGTTTATCATCAAGTGTTAAGAGTTTGCACAGTGATTTGTATATCACTGCATTCATATAATACAAAACTTCAATCTCATATTATGTAAATACTACAAAATGTCCTACACGTTTACAAATTACAGTTCAGCTGAACAATTACTGGGAATTTCTGTCATCATGAGTCTTTGTTTACATCACATTTGTTTACATTTGGTTTACAAAAAGCATCTGTATGACTTTTACTCACCTAATTCAGAAAGTTCAGAGGAATCTGTGAATCGCCCTGAAAAATAAGAGTCGTGACATTTATTTTGAGCTGAAAAACACATTAAAACCAGTGTCCTCTTGTTTTTGAAGGCTCAAATAAAACTCATCTTTGGTCTCAGACTAAGTAGAGTCAAAATAACTGCAGTTAGCATTCAAACTGCCTTTGAGTGATGTGACATTTTATTCTTATCACTATATCAATAAAAATGTGGTGTCACTCACCTGCGAGCAGGTAAGACAGAGTCCGCACGGTGCTTTCCAGCTGTGCGACAGCAGCTGGGTTTCTCCTCACGTACTCGGTGTACCGCTCATAACAACGGGTCACTCTGTCGAGGTACTCCTTAATGTGCGACATTTCCGCTTTAAATCGCTGCACACTGAGGAAATAAACTCTTCATTTAGCCGCGGTGTCCACGATAAACCTGCTAACTCGGGAAGTGACTTGATTAAAGTGCAACAGAACTCCTTCACCTGCTCCGTGATAACTTCATAAACTTCCGCATGGATGAACCGACAGTCATCTCCGTCCCCCGCGCTCGGGATCAAACATTGGTTCCGCTCCTACTATTAGTACGCGGCTTCTTCTTCCGGACACGTTATTGTTGCATCAGCATCCAACCATCCAGCACTGCAGCTATGTCGACCGTAGGAGAGCCAGGTACAGTAAATAATATTTGATTTCCACCTTACTGACACATCAATTGAAAATCCATAAAAAAGCTACGACAGCACGATTCAACATGTTGTTACGAACTGTCACGGCTAACAAGCGTTAGCTTCGTTAGCTGTTTAAAGCAGCAGTCCAAAGCTTAGCTAAAGGTAACCGGTCAGTGAATGACAAGCCGAACCCCATTTAAAAACCTGGCTATTTAAACTCGAATAATAGAGCGGATTGTACCGACAAAGACATGCAGGTGTACAAATAACATTCAGCAGCTTTTCTCAGTTTTAAAGGGCGTTGCTGTTAACGTCGACAAAGATCACATACAGTATTATTTTTGCACAGGAAAAAGAAGGTTTGAAGTATTTTAATACGCTCAGTATTTCTAATGGTGTTTGGTTTGGCGTGTCTGGCTTTATACTCTATTACTTTTATAAAAGGATACCTTTTGACTGGTGACAAATAGTTAAATGTGTCCCAGTTTGTGCCTCTAATGTGGATTATTGAGCATAAAACGCAACAGAGCGTAACATGCCGATAAATATATAAACAAAAACTGAAATCGAAAGCAGCTTAAAATAAAGGCAATAAATTGATCCTGTTAGAATTAATACGCCGGAACTGATGCAACTCAGCTTGTCTCTGACAGGTTTTTCTAACGGATGTCTTTACATCTGGGCAGATGTTAGTCTACATGACATTTAACTGCGGCTGTTTCCAGGTAACACTGGAAAAAACTGATGCTGGTATTTGATTTAGAAATGTCAGTTTGGGTTAAATTATGTTATTAAAATGTCAAAATCTTTGGTTTTACTTTCAGTATTGCACAGTTTCATCATCTCGACTCTTAAGTTTTACTTTTTTTATCTGATGTCTTCATAAAATTGATAAATTTCAGACTTTTGTTGCTATTTCAGTCTCTCCACTTGGTTAAAAACTGAATGTGAAAGAACCACAATGATTTCTATTGTACATATGTTAAAGTATTTTCATTCAAAATCATCAGATCAAAGTTGCATCATCTCTTTTTTTCTTCTCTTACTTCTTCCTCACTTTCACTCTGAGCTTTTGAATTTCTCGAAACCTTTTTTTTTTTTGGCTGTGCTTTGTTTTTATTTTCGGTTTCACTCTTAGTCATTCCCGTCATCGGTGGGTTGTAGAAACGGTAATGACGTTGTTTTTCTGTCTGCGTATCAGCAGTGATTTACTGATCAAGATTTATCGACATTGTCGTTAAATTCACATTTAGAGCCATTTTCTCTTTTACCGTCACACTCCCTCTGTTTCAAACCTGCAGTGATTTTCTGCCGGCTGACAGTTTTATTACACACTGTGTGTTTCAGCGTCACGGCCAGAGAGGGTGTGAACTCTGCTGGACCGTTTCAGCTCACACACATCTCTAAATGTCGAGATAGATCTTAATAATGTGAGACATCTGTACCAATCTAAGCTCCATGTCTTCCTTTACTACACCTGTTCATCACACACAAAGCATCCTGATAATCTGAGAGGAGAAACATCAGCAGGAAAATATTTTGTGTGAGTGAGTTTTCCTGTTTGCCTGTCTGATCTGTTGGGACACCAGGGGCTTGATTCATTTAATCTGTCGGCTTTCTGTTTAGTTTAACTTCATTTTTGTTTCATTATTTGAGTTGGACGTGTGCTGATTTTCTGCTGAACACATGAGTTCTGGCTGTAAACCTGATCGTACTGGTTCCTCCAGCGTCCAGGGTAAACTTGTGCTGCTGTTGTCAGTGTTTTCTCCAGCTGTAGTTGGTAATTCTCGGCAAACATTTGCCCTCTTGTTTCTGCAGCCTTTGAGTTTGGCTTCTTGCTACAGATAAATGAGGAGGCCGCGCTGGCAGCGGCCCTGAATGACTACCTAACCTCACGCAGCTACCTGGCTGGGTTCAGCCCCTCCCAGGCCGACCAGAAAGCCTTTAAGCTCCTCCAAAGGCCCCCAGACCCGCAACACGTTCACGCTCTGCGCTGGTACAGACACATAGCAGCCCTGCAGCAGGACGGCAACCCTGAGAGCAGCAGTGAGTAGACGGCTAAAGGCATGAACAGCCAGACGTGGTCTCGGTCCTTTCTGCACCAGCCTGAGGTCCTTAGACAGGAAACACTGTGGTTGATCAAACTAAAGCAGCACCAACCTGATGCTCTGCAAACACCAGCATGCATGAACCCCTGAGCTCTTGCAGGCATTTACAGGAATTCAGTTCCAGCTTTCATTTCTCTTGTCAGTCATATCAGCGGCGTACGTGTTGGTGTCGCTGAGCGCCGAGGAGAGTCAGTTTATCACTGTTTGAACAAAACAACAGCAGCTGGGACAAACTGTTCGTTTTGGCCACAGACATGTTGCTTTAAAGAGACACACACAGAAAGCATATGTGACGTCCAAGTGGCAGAAAACACAGAAAAACACACATCATGATTTCATTCCTCTCAGGGTTTTTACTGCATGTGTCCCGTAACACTTGACTGTGTGAAGTTCTGTGCCCGCCGGGTGTTTGCACATGCTGTGTGACTTTGACGACTCATTTTCTTTGTAGTATTTGTTCCTTAACTGAACGTGTGCGGCTGCATACCTTTAAGAACTAGATGATCCATCACTTTGACATCAGACTGAAGGAGAAAGTAGCAGATTCTCCCGTCGTCCTGAGCAGAGAGCCGATCAAACAAACACAAAGCTGCTCGTTTCTCAAACTCTGAACTGAGGTTTGACGGAAAGTTTCAGCTCAGCAAAAAGGCATTATGATAAAAAATTTTTCTTCTGTGCAGTGATGAGTTTAAATTTGAAAAAAGGAAAGTTAAATCTGCAGTTTCTTGTCGGTGAAGCCTCAGAAAAGCATCAAACAGCACAGGAAAGACTCCGGATGCCGTCTGATCACAGCAGAGCTGAAACCATCAGTCTGTTAGTTGATTAGTCGAATGGCAGATTTCAGCTTTTCCAGCTGATTTCATTGGTTACAGCTTCTCAAATCAATTTAAGTGCAGCATTTCTTTGTTTTCTTTATTAAATATCTTTGTGTTTTGGACTTTTGGACAATCTAAACACGTCAGTCTGCTTTCCTGGAAAATGCAGCAGGCATTGACCTTTATTTTCTGACATTTTACAGACTATTGATGTTAATAAGAATCCAAAGCTGCGGCCTTTGATCACAGTTATGTTCCTGATGCAAAGAGCAAACATTTGGTCCATGTTAACCTTCTAGCAGTGTTTCTCTAACTTCTTCTCTGTGCTGCACAAAGCAAACTAATGTGGACTAATAACATTTATTCAATTTAAAGCCTGCAAGAGGTTTTTAATGTAAAATTAAATCATTGAAATTCATTGTTGTTATTAGTTTCTGTAGAAAAAACACGACTGAGTCTCGATGTCGGACCTTTTTTTAAAATCCTGCACGTAGCAGCTTTAAATGTTTGTTTGCATTTTAAAACTGTCAGTTCATGTTTAAAAAATGTTCTGATAAACTTTTCTAATGATTTTCCTTTCCTTTTTTTTTTGTATTTCAGTGAAGGGGAAGCGGGTTCAGCCTCCCTGGTCTCCACCAGCAGGGACAGATGTTCCCCAGCTGCGACTCTACAACAGCCTGACAAGAGCGAAGGTCAGTCAGCGTCCTCAGCCTCAAACCAGCCAGCAGCTGTGTTTGGGACCCTCAGTCATTTCATCACTTCTATGTGGCTTCAGTTTCTCCAGCAGATGATTTTTAGCTGTTAAGGGACTTTTAGAGAAAACTTGTGTCGTTTGTTTTCAGACAAACATCCTCTGATGAGGACGACTGAGGTTGTAAATGTGAAACTGTCACCTGTGATGTTTGTCTGTACGAAGGCATCTATCTGTGTGTGACAGGAAACGTCTGCATCAAATCGCTGCACCTGTCAGCATCCTGTGAGCTTGAACTTCAGCTGGAGTCAGAGACGCTCCGATCAGAGCGCGACACATTTGAAGACCTGCCCATAACTATAGCAGAGCTGTGATTCCTTTAACATTTTTATTATTTACATTATAGTTATGATCTGTGATGATGCTGTAGGGAACATGAGGCTATCACAAAGCACACAGATACATTTAAAAGCTTTCCAAAGTGATTTCTTTGAATTTTAGTGTCGCATTGGCTTCACATGCAAACAGGTGCAGGAGTGCAAACTAACATGGAAATGTGGAATGTGGAAAGGTGTGATGTGTTCTGCCTGCAGGAGGACACAGAAGATAACAGGAGGATTTTCTGCGAAGTGTCTGTGAAAAAAGTTTTTTGCGGCTCAGTTTCTTCTCTGAACGTTTCAGGAGCCGTTTGTTCCTCAGAAAGGGAACACAGTGACGTGGTACTGCTGCGGACCAACCGTGTATGACGCCTCACACATGGGACATGCAAGGTACGCAGATCGCTGACAGGAGGCCAACATGGGAATGAATTTTCTGAGTCTTCTTCCTGCAGCTGAATTCTTCATTCTTCAGTTTGTTCTGTCTTTGCACAGATCCTACATTTCTTTTGATATTCTGCGAAGGATACTGAGGGATTACTTCAAGTACGACGTCCTCTACTGCATGAACATCACAGACATAGATGACAAAGTATGCATGGTTTAAAGGCTCATTCCATCATGTTTTACTGAAATAGATAAATAATCCTGAGGGATTTTCCACAGATCTTTGCAAATATTTACAAAAACCAATCAAAGTCAATGAGGTCAAGTATTAAATTTAGTGACTGTGCTGCTTTCAGTGTGTCTGCAGCGTCTTTTTGTCGCATGTTTCAGCTGCATGATGGTGTTTCCATCTTTCAGATCATTAAAAGAGCTCGGCAGAACTACCTGCTGGACCAGTACAAGGAGAAGCAGCCAGAAGCTGCTCAGATTCTGCAGGACGTCCTGAGCGCCAGAGAGGTGAGACCGAACTCTCAGACAGCCTGTGACACCAAAATGTTCACTCCACTGGCCCATCTGCTGCAGTTTGAGATCATTTTATTTGTATTATAAAAAATAGAATTGAGTTAGATAATAATAATAAAAAAATGTTGTTCTTTCTGCTGTTTTCAGCCTTTTCAGGCTCATTTAGCTGAGACAACAGATCCAGATAAGAAGCAGATGCTGGAGAGGCTGGACGCTGCTGTTACAGCTGCTCTGCAGCCCCTGCAGGTGGCGATGGAGAGCAAAGCGGCAGACAAGGTGGTTCAAGCTCTGGCCCAGGTGAGTCTGAGCTCACATGGTTTTCTCTGCCTGAAGATCCAGATCTGAAAAGTAACTCCTTTTTCTTCAGAAAGAAGAATCCTTCCAGTTTTCTCTCTTTAACTCTGAAATCAGAGGAAAAGTTTGACATGTTGAGGAATCTGCTTCTTTGCATGAATCATCTGTGTGTCTTTCAGGTGCTGCTGGAGAACTCCAAGGACCTGCTGGCTGACTGGTTGGACAAACAGTTCGGGAGTCAAGTGACGGAGAATTCGATCTTCTCCATTCTGCCTAAATACTGGGAGGGAGAATACCACAAAGACATGGAGGCTCTGAACGTAAGTCAGAGGAACGAACTGATCTTTGACAAAAAGCAACATGAGGAAACAGAAACTGATCAGATCTGCAGATGGAGGCTTCAACTGCCAACTGGATCTGATGCAGAAATGTGTCTATTTGTTAGTGTTTGTTTTATTTAGAAATATGTTTCTGATGAGCACAGACTGCCTTGATTTTTTTAATACAAAATATTTAATAAGAAACCATTAAAAGCTGATATTTTTGTATTTTCAGCAAAAAAACAGCTGTGCTTTATTAATTTACTTACAAAATATAGTAATTTGGCCAAAAAAAAAGGCAAAAAGTGACTGTGAACAGTTAAATTCTTTAAAGTACAACATTTCGGGGAACTCTGCAAGCTCACACAAAGTGGCCAAAAGTTTGTAGACGCCATGTCTTTAAATCTCTGCAGCAACCTTGAGGATACTTGTGATCTTTGGGGGGTGCGTTGTTAACGTCTCGTTTTTGTGAAAACATTTTGTTTTCGGCCTCCAGGTTCTTCCTCCAGACGTCCTCACTCGTGTC
>JAPZDZ010000001.1:28507112-28519541 GCA_029783805.1 Acanthurus tennentii | reverse complement strand
TCTCTGCCTCTCCCTGTGACAAACTGTATTTAAAGCAAACAGCTGGTGGTACTTTGTACTTCAGTTTTCGTAAACAAGTCTTACAAAAAGATCAACCATTAATGTATTTCACTATTTACGGCAGTGTGTGTGTGTATCAAAGTCAGATACTGTACGTTTTTCCTCTGAGTCATAAAGCTTCACTGAGATCAGCTGCTTTAAACAAATTACTGAATCTTTTTAAAAATGAAACTATACATTTTTAAGCAAATTTTAAAAATTTCTGTCATCAATAGAAACCAAAGGGCTTCAAACTGAGTGCCACAGACAGAGAGAGGAAGTAACAAAGTATCGACAGATGGAATAAAACATTGTTGGTTTGTCTCGTTGGATTAGTCGACAACAATAATAACAGAATCTAAATAGTCACATCCGTCACCTCTTGAATGTCAGACACTATTGATCAGTAAATATTCTCACTGTGATGACGACAGAAACAAAAGGAAAGACAAACTTTGACTACAACATCCAGCCGACGTCAAAACAGGCTCAGAAACAAGAGTCACAAAGAAACTTTATATAGTTTTCAAGTATTCAAAACTGTTAAATAAGTACAAGATGTGTTCACATGATTTACATATCGGACAATATACACACTGCCCATTTTTAATTCTCTTTACATGATTCCCACTACCCACGCAACACGCTAAAATGTCCGCAAACTATTCACATTTGTTTTGCCTTTTTTTTTTTTTCCTTTTACGTTTTTGAATCAATTGGAAATCTTGACAGCTGTCTATTGGACAAAGACCACACAGACGGTACACCTGGATCAGTTTACAGTGTAGGATGGAGACGTCCGACAAGGGGAAGGACAGACTGAGCCAGGTTCAGAACGGCGATTAGCTGCTGGTGATATGAACAGTACTTATTAACACAGGAAAAAGTGGGTTAACATTCAATCTCAGTTGATCCCTTGATCTGTTGGATAGTTCATTGACCTCCACACAAACAAAAATCAAATAATATACAGAAGGACTGACGGTGGATTTGTGTTGAAGTGTTTTCATGTACCAAGGGAGGGGAGCGGATGGCTTAGCATTTAAACTCTTCACTGATTAGTCGCATAACAAATTTGGTATAAATGTGTCAAAGAGCTCTTTGTTAAGGCACCTAATGCTGTTGGATAGACAGTTTTTTTTTATTTTCTTTTGCAAACTAAAAACCTAACATGTTTGAGCTCCTGTAAAGAAAAAGAAGAACACAAATTCAAAACGAGTCTTTGACTAACACAAAAAATGCGTATTTCTACAGATTTTGGGCCTGTTAAAGTTAATGCTGCCACCGTACACCGATAGGGTTACAAAGAACAGAAGTTTAAACAGATGTAAGTGAAATAAAAGTAGCACCATAGAGAAAAGAACATGATTCTAAGCTCATGAGAACATTTCAGACGATGTGATGTTCCACACCAAACTCTAGTGTGGAGGGACATTTGAAAACTTGCTTTTCAAAATTCAGATTAAATAAAAAGTGAGACTGGACTTAAATAATAAAAGTCATAATTGAGCTGAGGGAAGTTAGGCAGTCTTTCTGTACATTACTTTTAGAATTGCAGATTTAAAACCACATAGGTAGCTTTTATTTATGGATTTGGTTTGATTTGCCTTCTCAGTTGTTCAAAAGGTTTGAACTACCCTGTGTGCCATGTTGCCATTATGCAGTAGCTCCAAAAACAAAGAAAGACACTGGTCCGTTTATTCTCTGACATATTTGACCTGATTATTATAAAACCTTGTGTGCTTTTACTTCTTGAAATTCTGCAGCTTAATTAACTCGATTTATTTACAGAGCTCTGAATAAACTGCATGAAGTTTACTCACTGGAAAAAAATTTTGTGCGACTCTATTATATCGTTCATGTCATGAACGTGTGACAACTGCAGGCAAACTAAACACACACTGTCGTTCCACATGCATATTGTTACTGGGAACATCTCATGATTTTCTTTTTCTTTCACATGACAGGTTTTTGTGTCAGTGTGCAACACGGTAACTTGGTTTTGGTGCATGATAAATCCACAATATACATAAAACTGTAAATTCTGCCTCAAAAACTCTTCTCATGATGCTCAAGTGAATAACATGATAACACAGACTTGCTTAAAGGTCTAACATTGCGTGACTGAACTTTACAGAGAAACATGCGATTAACTTACACAGTAAATAAAGCTGACAATGAGGAGTGATGGAGAAGTTTGAGGCCTGAGGCAGGAGAGGAGCGTTACAGCTCTCGGTACATGTACATGCAGTTCAGCTCCTTCAGTGATGATGCAGAGAGTTTTAAGTTAATATTTATAACAGAAATACCAGAAAAGTTATTAACTTTGAACTTTCTGCATTATCACTCAAAGAGCTGAACTGCAACTGAATATAAACGAGAGCTGTGTGACGCTTCTTCTTCTTCTACCTCGAGCCAAAAACTTATCAATCGCTCCTCATATTTAACTGCTGAAATTCAAGTGGTTCTTTACCAGGGAAGCTACTAAGATAATGAGAACATGGCACCTGAATCCGAATGAACTGACAGACTGATCTTATAATGCCTCTGGACCAACCACACCATGCTGGACGCTCAGCACGGTTTGCCACACGAAAACTACAAAGTATGAAACGATAAATCAAAAGTTCAATAAAAACCTGCCTATGAGACAGAGGGGATAGTCACCATACTGTACACTTTCTACAATATCCATGTCCATTATGAATATAACAAGTGCATTCACTTAAAGAAATAGTTGAACTTAAAACAAACTCATGTTTTTCACTTATGATCCAGCCAGATTTTACAAAAACAATAAGAGGACATACTGTGCACATTCCTGCATAGTGTGCAGATTAAATGCATTAGAAAGGGACTGTGTGAGTAAACTTCTGCTTATTTGTGTTTATAAAGAACTTAAATTACACTTTTAACGAGACTGATGAACACAACTTAAGTGAAAAATAGAGATTTGTTTTAAGTCAACAGCACCCTAGCAACTTTCATTCAGATTCTTAATTTTTCAGCAATTTTTTTTGTTTGTTTTTAAATTACTGTACTTCTTTTACATCAACACAACAGTTGATTAGCGAGTCATCTGTATTTACAGGGGAAGGTGGGAGTGATGAGCTCCACAGCTTATGCATTGAGCCTCAGAGACTGATCCTCTCTCCTCCTGGAGGAGATATCGATGTCTATGGAGTCTTTACCCACAATGAGTCGGAGGCGTTTTGCTGGAGGAAGTGGAATGAAATCATCTTCGAACTCATTGTCGAAGTAGTCATCATCCTCATCATCCTCCCCTTCCTCGTCATCGTCCTCTTCGGATGAAGGGTCTGCCAGAACCTTCTGGGTGCGATGTCCACCGTTTCTGGCCTCCAGACCATGACCCATGTCACCATTATATGACATCTGGTCTGTTTTTGTCTGGGATATTCTCCGTGCATCGTCCTCCCTCTTCAGCTGGATCTTCAGCTTAGTGGAGTTACTGTGGACCACCGGGGCAAAGCCATTGTTCAGTTTGGCTATGTATGAGCTGCCTTTGTCCTTGTCGTGGTCCTTGCTGAACTTGATGCTGATTTTGCTAGAAGAGGCTGAGTTGACCGTGGAGGCAGAAAGGCTGGAGGAGCCAATGGGATCATTGGCATCATTGGTCTTGCTACTGCTGCTGTCCCTCCGCCGGCGGAGTGTCAGTTTGGGAATGCCCGTGTTGTTCTCCAGGATCAGCTGAGCATCGTATCGTGTGATACGCCGCTTCTTCTTCCCCTTGTCCTGTGACCGACAGCTGCTCTTACCCTTGTCTCTGCGGAGGGATTTGCTGCCATTGGCGAGTCCGTTGTAGTCCCTGTGTCGGTCGGCAAAGCTCAACAGCACATTACCACAGTCTGAGAAGTTTGCAGTGTGTCCAGCAGCCATCGGCATGAACTGCTCACCGTACGAGTCCTCACATTTAATCGTCCGCTCGGTTCTGAGCCGTGTCAGCCGCTTCCGCCGGGTGCATGAGCCTCTTCTGGCATAGCCAGTGTCCAATGAAGGCTGCTCCAGTCCTACGCCGTGATGGAGGTACTCCTCCATGTCAGCTGGCTCTGTTTTAATGACCACTCCACCAGGGACTGGGCTCAAGCCGTCCATAGCACTGGGCTCCAGCTTAATGCCAGCTGCCGTTTCCTGGGCTTTTACAAGGGTCCTTGTGGACCTGCGAGTTCTGTATGTCGAACACTGGCTGCCGTCGCTGCTCTGTACATGCTGTAGGCTGCCATTTTCCTTGGCGGCGTGACGGGTGAGGCAGCCTCGCTGGCCTAGCGTGTGCTGCACCAGCTCCTGTCCATCCTTCTCCTTCTTGATGGTGACACTTTTACACAGCGACACCTTTGAGTCCCTGAGACCCAGCTGGCAAGTCTCTCCTTTGGCCAACACCTTAGGCTCTGCACCCCTCCTGCGACTCCGCAACTGGACTTTACTTAGTGAAGGCTTGGATTGGGATTTTAGTCTCTTTGGTACCCTGTTATTGTTTACACGACCTTGTTTTGAACATGAGGTAGTTAGGGCTCTTGACAAAGTCTGTCTGGATTGAGTCCTGTTTTTAAACTTCAGGCCAGATGACGATGATGATGATGTTCTTTTTCTGGCAGCTGAGTTGAAAAGAAAGAATGTTACACATTATATATATTTATAACACATTTGGACTATATAATATAATGATTTAGATGACAAACAATGTCTTTACATGCAACAATGAAGAGGATGACTGTTTGTTACTTCACAGTATAACATCTATGTTCTGCTCAGCTACTTTGCACTTAAAACGAATGCACTTGTGGAATGCTGCCTTTATCACACTGCAGGGACAGATGGGATTTTATCTCTGTTCACGTGTTTCAGATTGGGATCTAAACCCCACACAGTAACTATGGCAACAGCATGAACACACAGATTAAATTTTTAGGGGGCCCTTACAGTGATGTGGTTTTGGCATTTCCTGAGAGTCTACGTCGGTGTGGGAGCCTACTGAGTGACTATCTGAGCTCCTGTTTCCTTCCCCCATCTTCTTCAGTCTGTTCAGACGCTTGTCCGTCTCACGCAACCCGTACTTGCTGTTGATCACCGGCACTTCCACTGGCAGTCCAGCTTTGGATTTGAAAGCACCAGTGCCCCGTCTGCAACACCAGCAACAACAACAACATAAATAAATAAATACACAGCATCACTGAAAAGTTTAGTGAAGGAATTTCTGTCAGCAATAATTTTACTTAACTTGTGATTAAATAATACAGAATAAATTTGTATTTTCAAGTGCTGCTTTGGTTCAGCACATGTTATTTTGACTAAACTCACACTACTTCATATTTTTATAAACTCATACTGTTCGTGCAGTGCACCTTCTGTATGCATTTACTCTTTTTATGGCACATCACGTGTTGCACCTACCGTTCACATGTATAGCATTCACAAAATTCATTGTTTTCCCCAAAAAAACCATCTCCGTAGTAACATGAGATTTCCTCTCCTGGTTCGATGTCCCTCAAAACCTTCACACAGGCTGTGTCCCGTCCTGTCGATACAAACTGAACAAAACGGAATAATAAAAATTTGTTTTTTTCACTGAGATTCCACATTAAACATTAAGTAATCCAATAATTTTTAAGAGACCTTTTACAGAACATACCTTGCAGTTTGGCCGACAATCTGAAAAAAGAGAAAATCAATAAAATTAACATACTCTTAAAGTATATGGACTTCTCAGTGAACATAAATTATCAATTTTTTTCACATAAAATAACTTCAGGCATCTTATTTTCTTATAATAGAACTTTTATCATACAATCACCACAGACATAAAGATAATCACCGTGATTGATGAAGGCAGCCGGGCCCAGCCAGAGCTGAGCACAGTTCTTGCGGGTTGAGTACATGACGCTGAAGTCATTCTCCCCGTGTCGGAGCAGCATGTTCTCCTCACTCTCTGACAGCTCAGCAATGCATCCCACCAGGTACTCGATCTTGTCATTTCTTTTCCTGTAGAACAAAACATGAAGGAAAAATCTGTTGGCATGAAGTTCCAACTGACGCCCAGAACGGTCTGTATACTGTATGTGCAGGGTAATGGAGTAAATATATGGTAATCAAACCCATTAACAAGACCCTACACAATGAGACGTTCAAGTATAAATAAAATTTGAACAGTAAAATACATTTAGTGGTTTGTGGCTGATGACAACGAGTTGACTGGTGGTGCAGTAACACTGAGTCCTCACCATTCCTTTGTTGCCACAATTTTAGCTCCGTTTTGCTCAGATGAATAGCGATTACAAGGGAGAATCTCAAACCCGCTGTCCGTGGCAAACATCCGCAGATACACAAAAACCTGTGCAAAACATAAAGTTAGTTATCCAATTTTTTAGTCACCTGTGATGCTAAGGGAAAAAAATGCTTTAAATCTTAGCTACTAGACTCACATGCTGCTTGAAAAGCTTTTCTTGGGCTTTCGTCTTATGGAGAAAAAGATTTCGGGCCCAGTCTCCAGATGTCAGAGCTCTGAAAGCTTTCTCCAAGTTGTCATGTTTCTTGAAGCGCTCAATGAGCTCCTTCAGCTCCTCTTGTCGTCCCTTAATTGGTCGAAATCTGCAAGGACACATTGATGGCAAAAAACACAACAAACACGAATTAGAAAATCAGAAATACAGCCTAATTAAAGAAGAGGAGATCTGTGCACACTAATACTAAAGCTAAAGGCTAGGAAACTTAAAGTCTTCAATTCTCTTGTGAAAATTCTGCAAACCTAGTGTTCATTTTGTGAGTCTGAAAGCCCAGGTATGGATCCAGGATGAGGCTCGTGGTCAGATCGTCATTCTCACACAACTCCTTAGCAGTCATTCCCGAGGAGGGCACATAGCGCCTCTCTGCCTCCAGATTGGCTGCATTAAACCCTGTAAACACCAAACATGGAGTGATTCTAGTGAATGTGATGGATGAAGAAACCCACAAAAACAGTTATAACATTACATATTTAACTTACTGCGGCTACATCTTCGGTTTCTGTTTTTGTTGTGTCGCAAGGATGCCCGCTGTGAATGCTGAGAGCGAGTCTGGCTCTGGCTCACAGGTTGTTCGCTGGTCAACTTGTTTCCGTGTCGTCTGCCATTTAATACCATGTTCTTGGATTCGCCCAGCCACTTCATGCCCACAAGCCCCCTGGTCCAGTTGCATTTAGTCTCCGAGATGAAGAAACACTATTGAGTGGGGAAGACTGGGGTCTAGAGTTTGAAACCTAAAGGAACAGCAAAGACAACAAACATTACTGAATGCCACAGAAAAAAACTATTGTAGAAACACAGTTTTGCATGGTTTGTTAAGAACAACAAGATACAAATGACATCCTTTTTACTTTGCACATTTTCACGTCCTACTTTCACAGCCAAGGAATATTTACATGTTTACACAGAGTAAGGACAGCAAACATGTCTCTGATCAGTCTGCAGGACTGTCAGAACAACTTAAGGATAAAGTTTGTTTAACTCTTCCTTACAACTTGGAAAAACTTTTGAGGTAACTACCTGTAGTGAGGCACCAGTCAGTCTCAGTGACCACTCAGGAATTTTTCTAAGACCATTAAACACTACTCCTGTTAGCTGCTTAATTGAAAAAAGTAACCACCTCACAACATTCAGCCAGTAGTGGCAAGTGTTGTTTATACTGCCATAAGCTAATAGGAAAGCACTGTTGATGAATCAAGTGTAAAATGATCCTGCAGCGCCCCTTAGTGGTAACCCCAAATAATGCACTGGCTGACTGTCAAGTGCAACACAAACGTCTTCGGTGCTATCCCACATCACGTTATGAATAAAGTATTATTTGATTGATTTAGGGATCATATAATCACATAAGCATCCCAAATCACGTTAACGATTAGAATCAACTTAACATACAATGTTGATACTTATACCTATGCAAGTAATGTAGTTTCCAGAGAGAAAATGCATCGCTAAGAGCATCATCTCATTTGTAATCGATGCATAAAATGCCTCTCTGGCTTGGAGGCTATCGGCAGCCACAGTCAAACACTAAACACCACAGGGACCAGGAACGACCGTGGAAACCCGGAAGGCCAACCGACAGCTGAGGCCGAGATTGTATCAGAGTTGTCAATATAGCTGGCATTGTTTGCTAACTGTCTCTCCACCCTTACACCTAGTTAGCATGAAGCTAACCCACCACAGGCGACGCCAGGGAGTTGCTCGGCCGTGGTGGGAAGCGTTAGCTTGCAGCAAACGCCGGCAGTATGCCACGGCACCGTCCAATAACCAACCGGTGGCCACTCACGAACAGCGAAACATTAGCACTTAACCCGTAATTCCACACAAATACCGGAAAATAAAATTACAAGGAAGGTGACATACGGTGATGCTGATATTTAAAGATGGTATCACACCACAACATTAATCTCATGCGGCTCTGAAGTGTCCCATTATACATGCAAGCCGCTAACATTTAATAAAAACCGAACGGTTGACATTTGACATTTGTCTCCTGAAATCAAGAATACAACCCTCAATATACAGTTAAACATTATCATAACGTTATTTCTTGGTTTGTGTAAGCTATGCTAGCTAGCATCAAACTTAACTTCAACTTGGATTCGTTCACCGTCAGCTAGCACAGTCAACAGAACAGAGGAGTCCATATAAACACGATGCCGTTATTGTTTCTCCCACTGACAATATTGATTTGTCGACATATATGTGCCTCAAATATTGGTCCACATAAGCCGATAGTTAGCTTCTCACACGTCCCATCAATGTTAAGTAGCTAGCTAACGCTAACCTGCAAACCACTGAAGCACAGCAGCTAATGCTGGCTAACATACACTGCGTTAGCCTGGGTTGTTTGATGTGGAAGCCATTAGCTAGCTAAGCATTGTAAATATATGATATGTAAGTAAATTAAAAGTACGTTTGCGTGCCGATACCGTTGTTGATGTGATCTACTTTAGCCACCAGAGCAAGAAAATTACCAGTCTCTCGGTGCAGGCAATGTTATTTATCATGATAGCTAGCAGTTAAATAGCACTAAGCTGAAAGCATTTTCACGCGTTGGTAGCGTTAAATGTCTTGAGTCGACAACAGAAACAGAGCATCACAGCATACTCACTTGGGGTTTTTGTAAAACAATCACAAAATGTAACACCACGCCATCAAACTAATCCAAATTTGGCACGACACCCTAAACGAAAATATCACAGGAAACACATTTTTTTTTAGAAATTAACATTAAAATTCAAGATGGCGGCCTTGCACAGGAGTGAGGGAGAGAAAGGCGCAGCACAGCCATCCCAAAGAAAATAGATCCATTAAATACGCAATAGTTATCGCCCCTCAGGACCGAATGGAGACACAGTTCTTATGGATACAGACTGAAACGTGAAAAGTGCGGGTCGTAGTCGACTTTCCGGAGCTCCTTTTGGAAAAAAGATGTCGAAAACTGTTTTGTTAGTTAGTGCCAGTAATTGTCGGATGTACACAAAAGTAGTGCTGCATAAACAAACCTCTTTACGCTTCCTAAAGAATCCAGCAGTGGTGGGCAGACAACGGTGAGGTTCTGCCTGCCCGTTCCGTGCAGAACCTCACTACCACAGACTAGAACAAATAAACTTCAAACCTCATCCGGACGGGAGACCTCCTGACTTCTTTCTTTACGGCTCTTTTATTTTGATGCCCCTCCTCTTCTCCTATCTCTTGTTAATGCGGGTAGTTCGGGCTCTAAACAGGCTGTTCGCCCGTTGGTTCTCCACAGAACCAGAGATCGTTTGTTGTTAGCTAATGCTAATTGTTCCACATCATTAATTCAGCCTTTGAGAGCAACTTTTCCCCCCTAGTGAATATGTTCATCTTTATTAATTATATAATAATAATAATATCTCAGATTCGGTTTATAAATGTCAATGTTAAGGCATTATTTCTCTCAAACTTTGTTTTAGATGCCTTATTAAAACATGTTTAAGGCTCAGAATCAGAACTACTCTATTTATCTCTGAGCGGAAATTGCCTTAAGTTACAGATGTTCCCATTCAAAACTCTTAAAAGAACTAGGTAAGTATAAATATATCAATAAAGTTTAAACATAAGTACTTATATAAAATAAAATATACGTAAACACTAAAATATAAATATACTTTTTGTTCTTGTATCTAAAATACAACAGTTAACCAAAGTTTAAATATAGAATATTGAATACAGAATGTACAATATTTGAATATTTAATAAAGAATATTGCACATGTAATTATTGCACTAGATTATTGCACATCAGAGAAGTGATTGAAGATCCTAAATAATAATTATAAATAATAAAAAAGGCTAAAAAAAAAATAGTGTTATGGATAAACAATTAAGTTTAACCTTAAGATTTTATTTGACTATTTTGATTAATGTACAGTTAAGTAAATAACTTCTAATATACTGTTTTGACCTAGCTCTTTTTTTTATTCATTTAAAAAATGTATCCCTTTTTCTCTTCGTTAACATTTTGTTTTCTAAGTAGCCTAATTTATGAAATTGGTTTGATTTATGCTCATTTATGCTATGGTATAAGATGCCGAAATATATTTTAAACTTTAAATTAGCCTCCACACTGTATTATTCATGAATGCACACAGACATTGAAGTAAGGCAAGATTAATCTGAATGGTTGTTATAATGAAAGAACGCCACAGAGCTGGCTTCAGGCAGGACATTTATTTATCCACACTTGCAACACAAAACTGGGAAAGGAAAAAAAAAATTATTTAACTTGAGCTTAATCTCACCCCCAATCTCAGCGTTGTTCACCCATGACTGAATGAAAACCCTCATCTTGTTCTGTTTCTGTCGTTTCCATGTGCAGAGAGAACAATAACAGCATAAATAATAAAAAACGCCCACCTGCTGCACATTTATTAAAGTACAATATGGTTTTCAATCGACTCTTAAGTATTATCATTTTTTATCCATATACAGACTGATATAGTGAAAGAATTGTGACAAATAACCACTTTAGTTCAACTCTTTATTCTTCCTCTTATGTCTACCAATTCCTACCAATGTATTTATGTGGCTTAAACATACCAACATGTTGTTCTATAAGTAACTAGAAAATTTTCTAATTGCAAATTCAGATTAAAATGCAAAGTGAAAGCTGAGAGTCTGAGGATGGAGGCTGTTGTGTTTTCCTGAGGCAAATCTGTTGTTTTTTTCATTAAAACCATACAAACCAAACGGACTCGGTTCCTCCTTAAAAACTTAAACAGAAACATCTCTGAGCGACAAAGACGTTTCCTCCAAGTCTGTTTGGCCTCACATGTTTTAGTTTTAGAGAAGCAGTGAGAGAATATAAAAAGTACATTTACTCAAGTGCTGTACATAAGTATAACATGTGACATACTGGTACTTTACTTACAGACAAACATAATTACAAACTATAAGTTTCACAATTAAATTACAAAAGTTAATAAAATATGATGCTTAATCTTTATAACTATTCACAAATTAAAAAGTATTTTCCCTCCAGTTACAACATAAACTGCTGCACACACGTAATATAATGCCTCTAATTTAATTTTTATAAAGTCACATTTATTCTGCAGCCTGTGAGAAATTTTACTTTTGATACTTTAAATAGATCTTGCAGCTAATATCTCTGTATTTCTATTTAAGATTTTTTACACAAGATTTCAGCTTAAAATTAAGTAATTTTACTCTGAGGAGTTGTTAATTTTACTGAGGTAAAATATCTGAATTCTTTTGCCGTGTGGAGGGAAATTAAGTTCAGAAAGATTTTTAAAGCTTTTTTCTCTTGTAGCTAATAATAATGTGTGACACTGTTGAGCCTGACACTTTAACAGTATTGTTGTTAATGTTTCAGTTGTAATTTTTGCTACCAATTTTAAACATATCAGCCATGACTATGTGTTTCTAAAAGACTTTGGTGCAGAAAATGTTTTTTCATGGACACTTTGTTGAAGTGTGTCATGGTCAACAGAGTCTGATGATTCTGAGAGTACAAGACCGATTCATCTGCTGTCCTCTTATAGACTGATATGTCGTCCATCTATTTCAATGGATAAGTATAATCAAGAAAATAAAGTACTCAGATTACTCACTGCATAAATATTTCCCCTGTGTGTGTTCTCCTCTTCTGTCTGATCTCATTGGATTCATGTCCAAGCAGGATTTTCCTGTTGGAGTTGCTTGAGGTGGAGCTCATTCTTAACTATTTTGTAAAGGACTGTCACTAATGACTCTTTTCATTCTGGATCAATCTGCTGATTCTTTTCTCCATCAATCCATTCATCCATCCAATTGCTTTGTCCAAACTCTGAAAATAGTGAGAAATGTGCTCACAATGAGCCAAAGAGCCCAAAGTGAGGATTCAGTGA
>JAPZDZ010000001.1:28480182-28496707 GCA_029783805.1 Acanthurus tennentii | reverse complement strand
TTTCTTTTACCCTAAGAGACTAAAGGAGCTAACGTTAGCTGATAGCCTTTAGCCGCTAACTTTAGCTAGCAATCGCACGTGGATTTGCTCCCAGTCCAACCAGACATTATCTTTTTAAACCCGCCACAAATCTACCAGATTGTATTTAATATATATTTTTAGCGTGCAGATATTTATTTAAACATCTTTTTAATGATCTCTTTGTCGCGTTTTGTCCCCATCTTTACCGTTTTCTCTGCGCCGTTCACAGGCCGGCAGACACGCAGGGGGCCGCCGGCACAGAACGACTCCATCTTGGCTGTGAACAAACTTCTGCTTTTATTACCCACTTGACAGTGAAAACATACCAATCTTAATCTCATTGGGGTCGAATTTGGGAGGCATGTTGCTGCTGTGTAGGTTGAGCTCAGTTCAGCTTGGTCGGTGAGGGTGTCGGATGAACCCGGGCTCGGGACGACCGATTACTGTTGCACCTTCACCACTAAAGGGAGAAAGAAAGGAAGCAAACAGGGCCGCGGACTAATTTATACCCACGGGAAGTATCGCGAGATGATATAATTCCGCTCTCGCAGCATAAATACCAACGTCACGACTTTCAAAACAGTTTTTCCAACGCTATTTATTTATTTATTTATTTATTTATTTATTTATTTATTTATTTATTTATTTATTTATTTATTATTTATGGTTGAATGATCGTAATATTCGACCGCTTGTGCATTTATAATAATTATAAAAATATAAAAACATATAAAAATAAATGGAATTCATTATTAATATCTTGTGAACGGTTTAATAATTCGAGATTGGTTATTCAGTGGGGGGGGGGGGTTAGATTTTTTGCATTATATTTTAAACATAAGAGTTTTAAAATAAAGCACAAATCTAAACTAAAAGATTACCTCAGCTGTGAGCATTTCAACAACACAACACACGTTACCACTAACTGTTATTGTCATTATCAAGTGTTTTAAATGCTCTCTTGTTCAATGTTGATGCTTTTTCCATAATGTTGAAAAGCCTGTAACCTGTCAGTAAGGCGTAGGTGTACATTTTGTGCTTTTTGATTCAGGATTGTGTTTTGATGTTCTCAGGTGACTAAAGTGGTGCAGTCCTGCTTTGTGTAACAGAGATCAGGTGATTCCTCTCATCTGCAGATCTACAGAAGGTCATTCATGCTTTTATCTACTCCAGACTCGACTGCTGCAGCCCACGTTATTCTGGCGTCAGCAGGTGAAACACTCACTGCAGCTGATACTAAACGCTGCTGTCAAGCTCTCCAACATGTTCTCACAGACATCACATCTCAACTGCTGCTAGATTTTAAAGAATGGAAGGTTCAGGCTAGTTTTTGATAAATTATTTGTCCAGTTCTTATTTTATTTAAACTCACAGTGCAAATCAAGCCTACAATATGCACCAAATGACTAAAGATATTTAAATTTTATTCCTCTGTAAAAAGAAAACATAACCTTCATAAGGGAACAGTATGAGGTTTGTTATGACACTTGATCAGAAAAAAATCCTTTATTCTATTAAACATTAGAATTTAATTTGAAATGTTTCATTTGGTGTCGTCTCAGGGGATTTCCAGCAAAGTGTATCTATTATTACTTACAGAAATTATTTTAATTTCAACATAAAATCTCATAAATTATGAATAATAAAACACAACAATAAAAATATGGCGATGCAGGCTTTTGTGAGGGCTTTTGCTTGTGTTTAATGGACTTTGAGATTTTTTGTTGGTGGTAGAAAGTTATTTTCTGAACTGGCTCATGAACTCAGAGGAGGCCAAAGTGCTGCATGTGGGTGCTGAGTGGCTGAGCATCCTCTGCAGCAGGATAATGGGCCTGAAGCTGGCCGAGTGTTGCTGGAGCATAAAAAGCATCATTATGTCAGTAATACAGCGTTTATTGCTGCAGGTGTTTGTCACTTCTCCAGGTTGCTGTCCGGTGCATCATCACGGCTGCTGCGTTGCTTCGAGTCGCATGTAAAACCAATGTTTTCCGGTGCGACTCCTGAAGGACTTTTTGGCTCAGAGCAACAGGAATAGAAGCAAAACACAAGAGGGAGTAAGTGGGTGAGAATCAGAGATCATCACTGTTGAGCTGCTTAATATGCATCATGAAGATCTGTGAGGATTGTCAGAAATTCACAACTCATATCATCAAAGGAGAGCTTTATCTGTTTTTTCAGAAAGTCCTCAACATTCAGGGGAAATGTTTCATCTGAATAATCTGTTTCATTAAATGTAATTAGCTTTTTAGCTTTAATGGAAAGACAGTTTAATGTTTCTTTTACTGTTGAAAATAGATGAAACATGTTTTCTGTTTTTAATTCTGTTTAGTTTATTCAGAAAACATATTTTTTCATCTTGTTTTGGCTTAATCTGATTGGCTCCATGATTCTGTTTTTCTTTGTAAAGTTCAGTGATGTGAGAAGGAGGATATTTCAGGGAGGAAAAGGGAGATAATACGTTTTCATCTCGTTTTCTAAAAGGTTTCCGAATGATAATAATGATTTATTGCGGCTGAATATCCCTGTTTTTTTCACGGTGGTAATAAACTGCAGCAGTTATTGATCTTTGACATGATTAATAAGTCCATCTCTGCAGATTTTTCTGTGTGTGAGTGACCTGGTTTGTGACATGTTGACTGTTTCAGCACAGAAATGTCACGTTACACCAACATGAGACACGAAGGAGTCCAGTTTCACTCCTGCAGAGGAGATGGCAGCCTGTGATGCAATTACATTTCCATTCCCTTGTTTATGTGTGTGTGTGTGTGTGTGCTAAGTGGGCTTGTTTTGCCATCCTTTTGAGGACCAGTGTCAGTTTTAAACATTCACAGTGAGGATTTTATGTGCAACAATAGACATTTTGCTGAAACAAGCAGCCTGTTTTAACATTGTGACTTGAGATCACAGTGGTAATCATGTTTGGGTTCAGTATTTAATTGTGATAGATAAGTTTAGTTTTAAGGGGCCAGTAATGAATAAAACAATTTTCATAGTTTTGGCTTAAGTTAAGTAAAATTAGTTGAAGTAAAGTCTAAATGAACGGTATGAAGGATTTGGTAGCATCTAGTTGTGGGGTTGTAGATTTGAATTAACTGCATATCTCTTTGTTCACTCTCCCCTTGTTGTTGCAAAACTTGCAAAAGATGCAGAGGACCACCCGTGGAGCCGGTGTTTGGTTTGTCCATTCTGGGTAACTGTGAAAACACAGTGCAAACATGGTGAACTCCGTGCAAGAGGAGCTGCTCCCTCTGCAGATGTGAAAGACCCATTTAAAAGTGGTGCAAAAACAGAAAAGAAACCCCAAAACTCTTATTTTCAGCTGTTTACACACTAATAAAACCTTGTTGCAGTACTCTGTAAGCAGTATTTTATGTTTTTTTTTTAAACATACTTTTCATACTGTTGGTTAGTTTTATGTACATTTAATCTTTAAGATGCATCACATTTTACAAAGTCAGCATGTATTTTGTCTTTAAAGCCTTTAAAACCTTAAACTCCAAAGTAACTCGTAGCTACAGTGGTTAGATAAATGTACTAGAGTAAAAACTATAATATTATTCCAACTGAGATGTAATAGAGTAGATGAAGACAGATGTATGAAATGTAATCAATTGTTCATTTCAAGTTCCTCAGAATTATACTTGAATAAATACACTTGGTTAATTTCCACCGCCAATGCTGGAGAATGCATGATGTCAGCGAGGGTCCTCACAAGTATACAGAAACACTTTGTGTGAGAGTCCAGGCGTAATATACTGTGAAGGCTGCGAGCCAGCTGTTTCTGCATAAACAAACTGTGGGCCTGAAGCACAAGCATCGAGCTGCTGTCCACACACACACACACACACACACACACACACACACACACACACACACACACAGAGTTCGACAGCTCATTTGTTAAACTCGAGGGAATGATTGTGTTTCAGCAGAGTTGCTCTCCTCCATCTTTTCGTCCTACGTGACCTTTTCCTGGTGTTTCTCTCCAATCAGCAGCTCTTCTCCTCTTGTTCTTCGCTTTGATTTCTCTGCTGTACAATTTCCTCCAGGCTATTGATTTTTTCTTTTTCTTAAAGCCCGGCTTTAGATGGGAAAATCAAGGCTAAATACACAGCTTGTCTCTTCTCACTGGATTTAAAAGAGGTGAAGAAATTGTCTTCGGATTCCTGCCCCTCGGAGCAGATAATCAATGAACAGGTTTATCAATAGTTACAAACCCTGAGCAGCTGGTTCCAGATTGGGTTTGAGAGGAGGAAGTCGATGCATCGTCTTTAATCTTCACTTCATTAACAGAACAATCCAGTCTTAATTAAAGACACTTTAAATCCATTGATTAGTCTGAAATCGTTCCTTCGCCAACTTTCTATCCAACTTCAGTTTACTGCAAATAAATATAATTAAGCTTTCTGTTCTTTCACAACACTGCAAAGGAAAAACTTTCGAAACTTCGCACATATTTCATATATGTATAATAATTCAGGATTTTTAATAAGGGAGATATATAAGAAATCAATGTATTTTAATTATTTTAACAAAACTTTTTACAGAAAAAGTCTTAATGACAATTTAAGTGGAAGTGCTTTGTTTTATTTACTCCTTTTAACATGTTTGTCAGTAACAATGAAAAAATGCTCCTTACATGTAGACCTGCTCTTTAGTAAAAGATATGAGCAACAAAAAGTCATTATTATGTAAAAATCTTCATTAACTGTGTTACATTATTATACTGCTTCTTGGATTTTTATTCTTGATTCGTCGCTACATTTCCACATCTGGATGTTGTTAAGACAACTGGATGTCTTTGGTATCAAAAACAATGAGTATTTATAAACTGATCACATGTTTCAGGTGTAAAATACTGATCTGACAAGTAACTAGTAACTAAACAAGCTGTCATGTGAATGTAGCAGAGTAAAAAGTACAAAAATTCCCTTTGAAATGTACTTAAATAAAATACCTTTAATTTGTAAATGTTATATTCCACCGCTAGAATCCAGATGTTCAAAAACTGTCACGTCCTTCCAATAAAAATCAGAGAGGCTGTAATCATTTAACTAAACACTGAGCGAAAAGTGTGAATACTTTCATTAAAGTAATTTCGGATTTTCTTTCAAATTCGTCTTCAAACGCTCATAAAACCCTGTTTTAATTTGTCATAAAGAAGGGCTGAATTTAGATCAACATGGAGGAATAAAAACAAGATGCATTAAGAGAAACCATGGAAATGTACCGTACACATTTACTGTGACACAAACAAACAGAAACACACACCCCGTAACCTCCGTAACCCACTCAGTGTTTATGCTGCTCCGCTTGTTTGTTGTCCATGCTAACGGATGTTTTCTCTCTCTGCTGATCTGAGCCTGTTCAGGTAGGAAATGCCAACAGGAAACTTTGTGCTGTGAAACTGACTGAATGCAAACTGTCTCCCATCGTCTTTCAGGTCTGATATTTACACACATGAAGAGTTTCATATTTTTCAGATTTATTAATTTCATTAAGGCGCTTACAAGTTAAAGTTGAGGCTGTTTATTCATGTTTAATTTCCTGACACGGTGGGAGAAAAATGTAAATTCAAAACCGTGAAAACTCCAAGGAGATGGATCTTAAAAAAGAAGAGAAATGAGGGATTGAATCTTTAAAGGTAGCAACAAAGACAGAGATTAAGATTTTTGAGAGATTACTGTGTTTCCGGTTTAAGCGACATTTTCCAGATGTTACATAACGAGGAAAAATCTTTCTGAGATGACCAACGTGCACAGAGTAAGAAGAGTAAACGTGGAGGCTTCAGTTGATTGTATCATATTCAGTTTTATTGTGTTTGACTGTATTGAGTTTATGTTTGTGTTGCTTTTCTTCCTGTCAATCATCTGATGTCCAAAAAAACGCAAAAGAACCTAAAAAAACATCTACGAACAAGTCGAAGCTAGCTATTTAAACGCATAGTGTTTAATTTCTGCCACTAGAGGGCTCTCTATTAAAACCATGACACAAAACACTTAGTTTGATGACATCATGATGCAGTGAGGGATCATGGGATTTGTTTGTTTCCTTGTTAAACAGCCTCCATTGCAGATGTAAATCTGTGTGACCGACTCAGGCAGAAATATTCATGAACAAGGTTTTGAGTCAAAGTTTGGTTTTCTGTCACTGCCGACTTCAAGCTTTTTACTTTAAGGATTTTAAATCCAAAAATGAGTAAATTTGGGCCTTTTTCTTGTATTTATGTGAGAAAAGTGTTCAGGCTTTAACCTTAAGTGAGAGCTGCAGTATCCTCTCAAACATCCTGTCTTTGTCCTGCTGAATCTCAGCTCCATTTATCTCTGACAGCTCTGGGAAATTTCCCCCAAAATGTCACCTTTATCCCATCATGCATCTCTTCCCCAAAGATAAGAATGTTGCTAGCGTAGTGGTTCACCGATGGCCTTCTGATACTCTGAAAAAGGCTGAATCTTTGGTGCTTAAACAGCTGCAGACTGGACAATGTCCAGTTTGATGAGCTCACGCCTGCATTTCCTCTTTTTTGAAAATTCTGTTGCTGATCGGCGCCATAAAACACCGCCGGCTCGTCTGATCATTGAACTTGAACTCGGTTCAGACAAAGACAGTCACATGAATGTAGGTGCAGATTAATAAATCTCTTTTTAATACGCTCATGAAGATTAAGATAAAAATAACTGATGCCAGGACAAGTTTCCAGACGTGCAAAATACAGTCTAAAAGTGTTATTATACACAGTTAAAAACTAATAAATAATGCATAAATATTGTCAGCAAAATGTACTTAAAGTACTAAAAGGTAACTGCAACTAAAGGTAACGGTAACTTAAAGTACTGTAACTGTACTGCAGTTAAACGTCTCTTAAGCTTGAAATCTGATTCCATGTGACATTATTAGATTTTAGATACTGAAGCATCAAAGTTGGAGTGTTCCTGTCGTAGCCTCTGCAGGTGGAGACACTTTAAACTACTTTACATGCAGCTGGCTGGTTTAGTTCAGTGGTTCTCAAAATAGGGGTCGAGTCCCTCCAAAAGGTCGCCAGATAAATCTAAGGTGTCATAAGATGATTAATGGAAAAGAAGAAAATATAAAGTGCTGGAACACAAATGTGTAGTTTGGGTTTTCTAATCATTGTCTTTGCCTGTGAACGACTGGATAACCTTTTCTGTTTATGTAACCGTGAGAGAAGCTTGGAGGTGAAATGTCTCTTCAGGGGAAAAACTTATTTCTCATAGACGTCTGAAACATAATAATGAGCCCTAAAAACACTGATTGAATGCAAAGGTTTACAACCAAAAAGGTTAAAAAATCATTGGTTTTTAAGTAAAAAAAAAGCAATTATTTAAAAAAAATTATCAATCTTTAATGTAAAATCTCTGAAACAAGTAACTAATATTGTCGGATAAATGTTGAAGAGCAGAAGAATAAAGTTGTTTAAAATGAAAATACCAAAGTAAACTATATCAAACTTGTTATTTCCAAACCCTAAAATGTAAAAATCCAAACTATCTGCAGGAACAAACAGCACAGGAGGTCAATTAAAGGGTTTCTCTTGTAGCTTCAAACATGTTTAACAAGCAGACTCTGAGTGTTTACAGTAGGCTGCTCTCTGTTTAAGATGCTGCCCATTCAGGATCTGTCAGCTGTAAACTGAGTCGGGGGGCCGAGAGAGCAGCTCGTCAATAACTGTAAACGGACACCTGGCCTGTATAATCTGATTCCTTTCTGAGGGTTTCCTCCATCGAAGCTCCACAGACTTCCTCCCTTTCTTCATTCCATTATGAGAAACAAGAGACAGAGCGGAGCAGCACAAACAACGGCTGAATGCCTAATGAAGCAAAGCTCACATCACATGCCGTATTAATGAAACGGCGTCTTAAAGCAGACTTTAGGAGCCCCGATAAGGCTGGGATTTGAGGTGGGGGCTAATTAGAGAGTGTTCGAGAGGACTGTTTGTGCTGAATCAAGGGTGAGTTATCAGTTGCCCCGCTGCACGGGTCCCCTGGTAATTCAGCACAAATTGAGAGAGCAGAGCAATTCCCAAGGAGTTTGGTTTAATTTCTTCTGTGAAAGAGATTCCACTGAAGCATGTTAACCCCCAGCACCATCAGGAAATTAAGTTGCAAAAGAGGCTTAAGGTTTCCAAACAGAATGAAATAAAAGGCCGGCTCTTCCCTCATCAGCCGGCTCCTCTAAAGCTCTGCGAAGACAAACGTTCAGAAGTAAGCCGCTCGATGCACAGAAAGAGAATAAAAACATGTTTTCTCATTAGCCGCAGACATGCAACTTGAAACTACAGATGTCCTTTCATTTCCTTTTCAACGTGCACAAACCAAAATTTCTCTTCAACACAACTGGACAGACATAACAACCAATCAGAGCAAAGAGATCTGTGATGGAGCAGCTGTTAGCAAGCTAGCAGGCTAATGGGCTCAGTAGCTACACTGTAATTCCAGTTTTCTCTACAAAAGTATCAGCACAATAAGAGATATGAAACTCTGGTAGTTACCAGCCTACGAATGACAAACTAATTATCCGTTAACCAATTATTGATTATCTCCTACATATATTGGCTAGTCAACAGTTATTGATTACTTAATGAAGAAACAAGTGAGGATTAAACAACCTGAAGACTTAATAGTTTATGACGCATTTATTTCTATCTTATAATAAAGTATGCTAATAAAGGATGATTTACTAGAAAATAATAAGTTACTGGAGAGCAGACTGAGGAATCTTATAATGATAATAACAACTACATGAATATCTGTAAATAGACCAAACTGATCACTTCCTTCATAATTCTTAATTCTGAATCAGCTGGCAAACGGAACAATTCTAGTAATGACTCTTATAACTGATTATTTGAACATTAGTTTTTGTTTTTGTGGCCCCAAACTGGTGATACAGTAACACAAATATAGGCAGGCTGGTCGAGTACTCCCTCACCACTTCATTATTATAGTACAATTACTTCCTTTTTTACTTTCATGTGAAGTGGTGAACATACTGGGTGGTTACTGAGTCCCTTCTTGTCCCAGTTATCAAGGTTGGTTGCATTCCTGACTGATTCTTCTGGGTACATTTCCCAGCATGCTCCAGCAGGCTCACTGCATCCCAGCACGCTCTCTAGTTCGGCTTCCCTCCGGCTCGCTCTTGATTGTGGATTATCGTGTAATCCCTGATATTCATCAGCCTGCAGGGGTCAGAGGTCGTCGCGTTACCATTGTGCAACGTCGCTCTCATCTGGGTGTAAATGAGCTGGATTGAGCTGGTTTATGGGGTTAAAGAGGAGCGCAGACACAATTCAACATGGAGGAGGAGGACAAGATCATCATGTTCCTCCTCGGAGGTCACAGTGTCAAAGTATTGAACATACGGCTGACATTTAAGCCTATTAACTGCAACCAAGTTATCAGAAAATGATTGTTTGTGTCGCTTCCTTGCACTTTTAATATGCTTCAAATGAGAAAGTATTGGATATTCTTTTATATTGAGTATCAAAACTTCATATAATCTCTTAAATTTATTTGGTCCCCCTGTGGAGGAACTGGACCCCTTAGATGAGAACCATTATACTGAAGTGGCTAAGTGTATGTATAGCAGTTCAGGCCACAAAAGAGAGAAGTGAAGTGGTGTGTGATCCATTCTCCATGTGACAAAATGTAAGCAAGATATAAATCCTTCTTTCACAAACCAAACAATTTATTTTACAGAGGTCGCATCATAAGAGGATGACACTTTCACAGCTGCTGATGTTGATCCAGACGGAAACAACCACCTGCTTCTTGTAAAGCAGCAACGCAAATCATGAATGACATAATAATATGTGTGTGTTTGTGTGTACGTGTGCGTGTGCGTGTGTGTGTCCATGCGATGATGCAGACGCACTGAGAATCTTTGTTTTATCTTCTGTCCTTTTTTATTAATCCTCTCTCTATCTGAATGTCAGCCTGAACAAACTTTGTCAATCAGGCTTTAGCTGCATCCAAACAAAGGCTTTCCAGTTTATAGTCCAGTTTATACTGAAGAGTCATCATCAAGTAAAAACATGCAGTTCATGCACTGTAAAAAAGCTGTTTCTATTCCAGTTTCTTTAGACTTTTATACAGTTTTTATTTATGCTCATGAACTACAGCTACCCAACCAACAATAGAGCTGTCCTCTCTTAATAGATTGTCTTCTTTTCATATATTAATTAAAAAAAGAATAAATCTTATTACTAAAAAGTCGTAGAAACTCAGGTATAAGTGTACAGTTGCTTTTTTAAGCTAAGAGGATAACACGTATATGCATTACACCTGCTAAACATCAACATGTTAGCATTTTCAGTAAGGATACCCTGCTAACATGCAAAACTTAAAATTTTAAAGACTGTAGCCTATTTGTTTTAGTTTGTTAAACTCATGTTTTTACATGTTTTATTGTTTTATCATTTTAATTATATTTTTAGTTACTCTACTGTCACTATAACTGATCTAAATCTAACATATCTGCAAACTTTACATCTGCTTAACATTAGCATTTTAGCATTTTTTTTTTTGGGCATGTTAGCCTGCTAAAATGCAAAACTAGGAAGGTTATTTGGTTAAACAAACACTATAAATGCTTAACATCAGCATGTGAGCAATATCTTGTGAGTATGTTAGCCGGCTAACATGCTAAACTAAGAACTCAACAACATCATACATGCTAAACATTAGCATGTTTAGATGTTAGCATTTACCACAAAACTAAGCTAGAATTGCTTTAGACTTTACATTTTCAGAGTTTAGACTTTTTAGGGATGGGGTTAACTACACAACAGTATATAATATAATTAAAAATTAGCTTGACATCAGGACTTTAAAATATTGCTAATATGTTCATGTAGCCTTCATAGCTAATGTAAAGCTAACAACCTTATGCTAATTCTGCCTCATTGGGAGTATTTTATACTTTTGGCAGCTTTATTGAAATATGTTTTTATATCGTAAACAAACTTATTAACATGTGTTTGCAGACATGACAGTACTTTCACTTCAGTTGTACAAATTGATTAAGTGACAGATTTTACTTTTTTTCCACTATATTCTGAGTTGAATTGCTGTAACATCATTTTTTACAGTGTACACGGAGAGAGAGTGGAGATGGGTGGTGAAGGGTGGATGAGGAGGAGGAGGAGGAGGAGGTGGAGGAGGAGGTGGACGGCTCTGCTGTCAAACACAGATGAGAACACAGCGGCAGGTTTCAGGAGGGCACCGCCGTTAGATAATCGCATTTGTTCTCTCCTCGGAAGCGGCGGGCACCGATGGAAGCGGAGCGGCGAGCAGAAATCACGTTAATTTAATTCCCTCCAACTCCGAAGCTGCCGGGTTGGGGGGGGGGAGGCGGGGAGGCGGGGAGGCAACGTGTGCGGACCGGTGATGCTCCGCAGACACGCATCAAACCCGCAAAAACTTCAGAGCGGATCCATAAACTGTGATATCACTCCTCCGCCTCCCGGTGCCGGTTGTTTGTCGGCTTGACTACAAGAGCAATTATGCAATTATGGTTTAATTGGCGAGAAGCGTGTTGATCAGCAACAGATGAGAAAATGTTCAGGAGCAACAACGGAGCCGTTAAAGAGCTGCGGCTGCCCACCTGCGCCCTGTAAGGTGAGAGAGTACATTACCATTACGGTTTATTTATACTTCTACTTTCGATGCATTTATAAAAATATATTACAGCCAAATGTGAAACCTTAATCTGTAACTGCGCCATGCTTAGTTTTAAGAGTTTTTTCTCTGAAATTGGCACACTGCTGCTTTAATTTTTATTATGTCAAACAACAGAATGTCAAAAACCTACTCTTCCCTCCTGCAGTTGTAAAGTAACTAAAAATACATTTACTCAAATACTGTATCTAAATGCAATTTCTTGATTATCTTTCACAACACTATGCAGGGATTGTTGTAAATTTTACTTAATTTATTCGGTAACTTTAGTCACTGGTTACCTATTAGGTTCACAATAAAAATAGAAAAAAAAAATTAATTACGGCGTATTGTGTTTGGTTTAGATAAAACATAATTTATCCTGGGAGGTCAACGAGCGGACCAGAAAGTAATTAAAATAAGCTTCTTACCAGCTGATCCCCAAGATGAACACTTCAATGCACCAATAGTTATAATAATTTAACTATTATATAACAATTTAACTTTAATAACAAAGCATAAAATGTGTTATTTCGTAATAGAATGTAAAGAATGCTTTTATTTTGGTATCTAATTTGTAAATTCTAACGGTGATGCTTTTAATTTAAATAAAACATAAAATATTCCTGAACAGTTTGTCTTCACTGTGGATCTGAGCTCCTTTTTCCTCCTCTGCTGATGGTCTTTCCACTGGATCTCTTCCTGATGAATAATGCAACATTTACATGACTTATGGTGATTCACAGATCATGTATAAAATGTTAACCAACCAAAAAAAGTACTGTAGCACGTAAACAGTACAGTGATAATACAGTAAGAGGCTCCCTGTTTCCATGCAGTGGACACTAGTTTGATGCTCTAAAATATTTTGAAATGTTTTAATCAAAGACTGCGAAACATCCTTATTTATATACAGTAATCACTATGGATGCACCTAAATCAAATAATTTCTTAAATGTGTACTTTGATTTTAAAAATGTATTCACATTGGGAGAACTTAATTGTGAAAAAAGAAGATAATTTTGTTTTTTTTTGTACTCACTGGTAGAAAAAGCATCAAAACAAACCCTTTACATATTTATCATTCGTGGAAAACACTGAACAGAAGCTGCAGTTAAAGCTTCTTCAGTTCTGTTGGCCAGCTGGTTTCAGAAACCCTAACCTCTGTGGGTTGTTTTCGCCATAAGGCTTCTGAAGGTCATGTCATGTGAGTCCACAGAGTCAAGTGAGTTGAGGTGTGAATTGGTGTGAAGTCATTTCTGGATAGTGTCAGGACTGAAAGCGGGGTGCCAAGATCTTTTTTTTTTTTACGTTGATTGTGAATTCTACTCGTTATAGAATAAACAAATCAGAACACTGGATGTAATGTGATTTTATCCATTAGTTCTTAATTTTAGCCACAAAATGAATCAATCAACATAAGTGTTCACACAGCTGAATATAAAGACTGTTTCCCTAGTGGTCAACTGTGGTACTGCAACAAAAATCCCCTGCAGTCCCAAAAGCATCTTCCCCTGACTGCCAAACAAAAAAAGATTTTGTAAAACAGTTGATAGGACACCCTAAATGCATTGAAGGCCAATTATTATGTTGAAATATGAAAGTTTAAATCACAAATGCGTGCAGTAAAAAGTTGATCCTCTGGGTAAATAATGGGGACTTCTGTTATCCCTTGATTTGGCGTTAGGACATTTTTGGATCAAACATTAATTATGTCAGAGATGCAGTTTACAAGATGGGTTCAGGTCACCAGGATCAACAGGTATATAGAGTTGAACGTCATATTACTTAATTGTAGTGGACCCAGGATGCAGCCTTGTTGCACTCCAAACAATGTAGGTTTGCGTTTAAATGATTTAAACTTGTTTTATTTTTTGTCACCACAGCTTCTCTGTTGATCCTCCTCCAAACCTCCAGTCAAACAGACATACAAATACTTTTATACTTCCTCACATCCTGCAGCCAGCATGCCCATCATCAGTAATGCCAACCACGATTTCAGCACCTACTCCGTCAGCAGTGACGACAGCAGCCTCGACCGCTTCTTCACTGAGATCCCGGAGACTGAGACCATCAAGGGTGTTTACTTCCAGCGAGCCCAGCTGCTTCGCGACCCCAAGGCCTCGTATGTGGTCGACCACACCCTGCAGGTTCTCAT
Source organism: Acanthurus tennentii (assembly GCA_029783805.1). Taxonomy (NCBI): domain Eukaryota; kingdom Metazoa; phylum Chordata; class Actinopteri; order Acanthuriformes; family Acanthuridae; genus Acanthurus; species Acanthurus tennentii. The sequence continues at coordinate 28,482,853 of JAPZDZ010000001.1, read as the reverse complement.
CAATGTCGGGGGCAACCGGTACACCTTCCCCTGGAGCACCTTGGAGCAGTTCCCCCAGAGTCGTCTGGGACGTCTCCGCTTCTGCACCACCCCAGAGGAGATCGCACGACTCTGTGATGACTACGATGAGACGTGCCAGGAGTACTTCTTCGACCGAAACCCGACAGCCTTCAGGGTCATCCTCAACTTCCTGGCGGCAGGAAAACTGCGTCTTCTTCGGGAGTTGTGTGCCGTATCTCTGCATGATGAGCTTGACTACTGGGGCGTGGACCCGGGTCACATGGAGCGCTGTTGCCGTCGGCGCATGATCACCCGTGTGGAGGAGGTGGCCGAGCGAGAGCGCAAAGAAGAGGAGTGGAGGCAGAAGAGGGTGATGCTAAAGAAAAGCACCCCGCAGGCTGAGAAGGGCTATCGTAGACTGACCTGGATGCTGCGAGAAGTGGTGGAAAACCCTCAGTCAGGGTTGGCCGGGAAGATGTTTGCCTGCCTCTCTGTCGTCATGGTGCTGGTCACCGTCATCAGCCTGTGCATTAGCACCATGCCAGACCTCAGAGATGAGGAGAACAGGGTGCGTATGAAGCTGATGACTTCCTGTTCCATCTGTTTTACGCACATAAAGCCTTTTCTCAGTAATCCAGAAAAGATTCCTGAGTGAGTGTCTTGTTCTGTTCAGCAGAGCTTTCATATCTGCACATCACAGAAAACAGGCATGAAGGGGGGGTTGGTAGTCGTAAACTATCATCAGACTCTGCAGAGGCCCTCTGAGCTTACTCATGTCTTTCAGCACATTGTTTTTCAGCAAAAAAGCTTTGAAAAACACACTTTATTCCACCTGCCCAACACCAAACAACAGACACAGTGAGCAACTAGCTGGTACAGAAAGTGGAGCCTTCAGCTGCTGAGGAGTCCAGTATTTTTTTCTGTGGTTTGTGAAAACAGAAAGCTGGAGTATAAAATGCAACCAAATTCAAATCAATAGTTTTTAATAATAAAATGTTTCTACAACTTTTCAAAAATGAAAAAAATTTAGCTCAGGATAAAATGAAAGCTGGTGTGTGAAGCATAAAATAAAGAATCAACCAACAGTAAACATGTTTAAGTCAACGAGACGAATTAAAAGAGATACGTATGCATTTAAATGACTAGTTTTATCACAGTAAGAAGACCAAAAAAAACAGATTTCTGCAGGTGAAGTCTGACTGAACAGAAGCAGTCGAGCTGTGAAACTGATTATTTAACAAGCTGCCAGCATTTACAGACTGAACTGTTTGTGTAATTATATTCTCAGCTGGAGACGGTGGATCAATTTCCTACATTTATTTGTGAAATCAACAGAACTAAAAAAGACACAAGAAAAATCAAGTCTTGGACACATTTGGTTCAGAAGCTGAATAATAAGTTTCAGATGCTTTTTACCGGATTTGAGTTGCTCCAAACAAATTTGGCTCAGGAGCAAAAAACAAAGATCAGACTTCTTTTAGTTTCTGAAAAACAGCTTTATTTTCAGTTTTTGGATTCCACCAAACATCTGGATTGTTGGCCAGCTGGTTTAATCAGGTTTAATCAGCTTGACAGGCGTAAAAGTCTGAATATAATTAGACGGAAGTGAATGATGGATTATCAAAGAACACAAATGGACTAAAGTGGTAATTTATGAAACAATGGCTCCTCGACTTCAGACAGAAGTCGACAAAAGCAGCTTCTGTTTTCATCACTATCAGGTTTTATCAGCTGTCGTAGCTCGTTAGTAAAACCGTTGAGTTGATTGAATTTCCTCTTCTGCAGCTATTTTTTTTTCTTAAAGCCCCAAATGACTTGAATGACAATGAAAAACCATATAGAACCGTCTTAAATATGCAGAATGCTTTTAGACCTGCATTATAAAAAATGAGGAAATAAAGAGCAGCACAGTGTTCTTATATTTTATGGCAACTAGATGTTCCTGTCACTCTGTCAATGTGTTTCAAGGAAATTCTTTTAGGTCAGATTGTCAGATTGTGTTTGAACAGTACGTTCTGAGGTTTTTCCATGTCGCCTCCATGTGAGAGGAAAACTTCCAAATCAAGCCGGTCAGAAAAGATTATCTGCTCAAATATCCTGAAGTATAAAGAGTTTACTAACAATAATCTCAATGTTACTGACTGAATTTAAAATTGAAACTACATTTAACATGTTTGATGTTTACAGTTTTAGATCCTTTAGCGTGACAGACACAGTGATGGAATATTGAGCAGAAACCAAAACATACATGTTCACATTAGCTTGTAGCATTAGCTTGCACCACCCAATTTAAGGCTAAATAAAACTTGTTGTGCGACTTGCACTGTAAAATGTTTTAGCCATGTTTCCATCTTCTCAGCTCTGACATCATCCATATATATTTTTTTCTCTGTTGTTTATCAATGCAGAAAACCGAAAACGACAGCCTGTTGCCATGTTTGTTTGTTTGTTCCTAAGCTACTAAAAGCCCTTTCTTTATCCCTTCTCGGAAATCATTGCAGTTATTAAAAATCATGTTTTCTACGCTTTTAAAATCCATTAACTTTAGTAAACTTACCAGTTAACTTAACGTAAGCTGAGTTTGGCAAAAGTCGTATCCTCTTAACTTCTAATATTAACATAAAAGTTTAAGATCCTTCAAATTAAAATAAACGTAAATTATCACCAAGAA